>APFE030944688.1:108822-175947 GCA_000404065.3 Pinus taeda
TGGTTTTCGGTCCATGGTATTGGACGTGATGGTTTTTGGTCCATGGTATTGGATGCTTCAGCATGTATAAATATGTATCATAACATTGAAAGGAACATAATGAAAAATCAAGCTGGTAGTCTTGGTTTTGGGATCCAGTGGGAAAATATCTGTGTATATGTGTTTTATGTGTTATGCTCTTGCATTGTTTATTTTCTGTGTTTTAGAATTGGTATGTAGGTAATTTCTATACGGGGTTAAAACCTACACCAGTTGGATAAGTTTTTGTAATAGGGGGACACTCTTCAACATCAACTAGAAGTTAGAACTTGCACCTGGTCCCAACTGCTTCTTCATGCCTCTGCGATAAATTAACCTTCGTAGGTAGTTGACATGCCACCATATTAACCATTGAATTTCTAAAATTGATGATTTTGGGGATTTTCGACCCATTGGGGGGCTGATGCAACTTTTTATTAAATAGCTACTCTGAAGACACTTACATATCAGTCGGTCTTAATTCACCTAAGATGTTGCATGGTCTTTGCTTAAGAGGTGGGATGTAGTCTTTAGTGATATTCCTTTTCAAAAGAACTATCACCCTAGGTATGGACATGATGGACTCCATTCGTATTGAGCGACTACGATCTAGGAAGCACACATATAACATGTTACTTATATTCTATTAGGAAGAATTAGGAATCACATATAGGACATGGTGTTACAATGTATGTTATATTAAGGCCTATTTAGGAAGCACTATTTACAATGTCTTTCTTCATAGCCTGATAAATCCCATGTGGTATTGTTTGTAGGAGCATCTATAGTTCCAATAGGTCTTGTTCAATGCACGTTGCAAGGAGGAACTTGGACACAAATATTCATCTTTTTGACTTATGTTTTCTTTCAAATTATCTTACCTTTTGACAAAAGATCGTGGCTTTACCCAGGCATGATGCAATTAAACTGTTGACTAGGGCTAACATATCTTGGACACTTACCACTAGGATATCATTCTTAGTTCAGAAACATAAACCAAGGATAGTACCCCTTGTGCCAGATTGTACCTTTAAAAGGAAAATTTTTGTACATTTCTATCTTCACAGAGCAGTGGTGAACATGACACTTGCTTTGTATGAAAATATAGACTGCACACCACTGATTGTTGCTATTGTAAGTTGACAAGTTTCTATAGTGAAACTTTTGTTGGAGGTATTTTATGTGCAATTTGTGACACTCCAAGGTAGATGTACTCCCAAAAACTAAATAAACACACAGATAGTGGGACACTATTATACTTAACCCTAGCCAATATGAAACCCTATACGACTTTTCACGAGGGCTATGCATAACCGTGTTTACATATATATGATATCTAGTATTTTTGAGCCCCTAAGATCATAATATAAGATTCTAAATAGAAAATAAGTTACCAATTCTAGAGTTGTGCGTGGGGCTCAACAGTAGAAATTTCTCGCAGATTATTTACCATACCCTTTTAGAAATTTAAACAAAAAGGATTTTCCTATTTTTCAAGGAAGTACTATAAATTATCATTATGTTTGAGTGCTTGTAGTGGCTCAATAATTTAAATACTTTCCATGCAATTTGTTTGCTGGAGCCTTCTTCTTGTTAAGTTTGGAAGAGATCCTAATGGCCAATGTCTAGATTTAATACATAAATTAAAAGTGAACAAAGTTCATGTTTTTGTTTGTTCCCTTAACACTTTTTCCTCCAACTGTAGGCTGGTATAAATATAGATTGTAAAGGTAGCATCAGAGCTTGTTCATGGGATGTAAGTTCAGGTGAAGAGTTGCATGTTGGGGCAGGTTTAGCTGAACCATATAATGAAGCATGGTGTGCAATTGAATATTATGAAGCAAGTGGCACTATTCTTAAACTACTGTTGAAGCACTTATCCCTTGATAGTGAGCATCGAGGAAGAACACTAATTTCATGCAATCCTTTGCCGTAATATGCAGGCAGTCAAGATACTTTTGGATGTTGGAGCTAATGCTAAGTTTTGTGTAAAAACAAATAATGGACATCAATTCTGTCCTCTACACATGGAAACTAAAATGGGTTGTCTTACTATTTTGAAGAATATGATATCGCATGGATGTGATTTGAATGCAATGACTAAGATAGGAGAAACTGCACTTATGCTATCTGTAAAGGCTAATAACCAAGAATGCTTTAGGAATTGTTATTTTCATGAGCTGATTTGGAAAAAGTAGACATGGATGGGAAAAATGTAGCCAACATAGAAGAAGTAAACAATTGTGTTTTTTCTTTCCGTCAAATTACTTCAAATGCAATAAAATCAGGGGAAACACTTTACTCTAGCAATCTTCAATGATTGAACATCTGTAGGCAAGAACTTCCATTTGGCTAAGTTTCTACAATAGGGGGACACCTTCAACATCAACCAGAAGTTATAAATTGCACCTGGTCCCAGCTGTTTCTTCATGCCTATGAGATAATTGAATCTTGGTAGGTAGTTGACATGCCACCATATTAACCATTGAATTTCTAAAATTGATGATTTTAGGGATTTTGTGCCCATTGGCGGGTTGATGCATCTTTTTCTCAATTAGCTACTCTAAAGACACCTACATATTAGTCAGTCTTAATTCACCTAAGATGTTGCATGATATTTGCTTAAGAGGTGGGATGCAGTCTTTAGTGATATTCCTTTTTAGCAGAACTATCACCTGAGGTATGGACAGGTTGGACTCCATTCACATTGAGAGACTATGATCTAGGAAGCACACATATGACAAGTTGTTACTTTGTATTCTATTAGGGATAATTAGGAATCACATATAGGACATGGTGTTACAGTGTATTTTATATTAAGGCCTATTTATGAAGCACTATTTGCAGTGTCTTTCTTCATAGCCTGATAAATCCCATGTGGTATTATTTGTAGGAGCATCTATAGTTCTGATAGGTCTTGTTCAATGCATGTTGCATAATCCCACAGTTCAGATAGGTCCTATTCAATGCACGTTGCAAGGAGGAACTTGGACACAAATATTCATCTTTTTGACTTATGCTTTCTTTCAAATCAGCTTACCTTTTGACAAAAGATCGTGGCTTTACCTGGGCATGATGTAGTTAAATTGTTGACCAGGGCTAGCATCTATTGGACACTTACCACTAGGATATCATTCTTAGATCAGAAACATACCAAGGATAGTACCACCTTGTGCTAGATTGTACATTTAAAAGAAAAATTGTTGTACATTTTGTCTTCACAGAGTAGTGGTGAATAGGTCACCTAATTTGTATGCAAATATAGACTAGACACCATTAATTGTTGATATTATCATCCAACAAGTTTATGTAGTGAAACTTTTATTGGAGGTATTTTATGTTCAATTTGTGACACTCTAGGGTAGATGTACTCCCCAAAAAGAATAAACACACAGATAATGGGACACTATTATACTCAACCCTAGCCAACATGGAACCCTATATGACTTTCCACGAGGGATATCCATAACTGTGCTTACATATATCTGATATCTAGGATTTTTGAGCCCCTAAGAACATAATATAAGATTCTAAATTACAAATAAGTTACCAATTCTAGAGTTGTGCTTGGAGCTCAATGGTAGAAATTGCTAACAGATTCTTTTCCATACCCTTTAAGAAATTTAAACACAAATTATTTTCCTACTTTTGAAGGAAGTACTATAAATTATCATTATGGTTGAGTGCTTGTAGTGGTTCAATACTTTAAATACTTTCCATGTGATTTGTTTGCTGGAGCCTTCTTCTTGTTCAGTTTGGAAGATATCCTAATGGTCAATATCTGGTTTTAATACATAAATTAAAAGTGAACAAAGTTCATGTTTTTGTTTGTTCCCTTAACACTTTTTCCTCCAACTATAGGTTGGTGTAAATATAGATTGTAAAGTTAGCATTAGAGCTTGGTCATGGGATGTTAATTCAGGTGAAGAGCTGCATGTTGGGGCAAGTTTAGTTGAACCATATAATGAAGCATGGTTTGATCTTGAATAGTATGAACCCAGTGGCACTATTCCTAAACTGTTTTTGAATCACTTATCCCTTGATAGTGAGCGTTGGGGAAGAACACTAATGTCATGCAATCCTTTGCTGTAATATGCAAGTAGTCAAGATAATTTTGTATGTTGGAGCTAATACTGAGTTTTGAGTAAAAATAAAGAATGGAAAACAATACTGTCCTCTACACATGGCAGCTGAAATGGGTTGTCTTACTATTTTGAAGCAGATGACATCACATGATTTGAATGCAATGAATGAGATAGGAGAGACTGCACTTATGCTATCTGTAAAGGCTAATCACCAAGAATTATTGAAGGAATTGTTATTTTCAGGAGCTGATTTGGAAAAAGTAGACATGGATGTGAAAAATGTAGTCAACATAAAAGAAGTAAACAATTGTGTTTTTTCTATTCGTCAAATTATTTCAGATGTAATAAAGTCAGGAAAAACAATTTACTCAAGCAATCTTCAACGATTGAACATTTGTAGGAAAGCACTTCCATTTGGCTAAGTTTCTGCAATAGGGGGACACTCTTCAAAATCAACCAGAAGTTATAACTTGCTCCTATTCCTAGCTGCTTCTTCATACCTATGAGAGAACTGAACCTTGGTAGGTAGTTGACATGCCAGCAGATTAACCATTGAATTTGTAAAATTGATGATTTTGGGGATTTTGTGCCCATTGGGGGGCTAATGCAACTTTTTCTCAAATAGCTACTCCGAACACACCTGCATATCAGTCGGTCTTAATCCATCTAAGATGTTGCATGGTCTTTGCTTAAGAGGTGGGATGCAGTCTTTAGTGATATTCATTTTTAGTAGAACTATCACCCTGTGATCACTAAAGATATTTTAGTCAGAATGAGTAATGATAGGACAGATAAACTTGTATAAAAATTGCAATGAGATTCTGCTTGAAGGTGACTTAATTGTATCACATTTATTTTGACATGACAACATCAATAAAATGATACAAGTCATTGCGGATGGTACACCTTTGTTTGGTGCATTAATCACTATATGAGATTGAAGGAATCTGGTGGCATTCTCGATCATAACTATTGCTTAATTGACAACATCATGAACCTTGTGTTGTACAACATTTGTATTGACTGTGAAGGATTTAAGGAGTAGTAATGTTGTTTTAACTAAGCCTAGAAAGGATTAGCAAATAGACTGTTTATTGGTCCCTGTGATATACATTCTTTGGATCTTGTTTCTTCCCTTAATTGTAAGTGCATAAATATATTAGATTCATAGGACAAGGTACCATTAATCATGTGAGCCAATGATCATACAATTTTTCTCCCACACATGCACATTTATCATTCAAGTATTCATATAATGAATAAGAAAATTCCCATTAACAACATATGCCATAGTGATAACAATATAACATCAAAGTGAAAATTTCATTCGCAATAGCATAAGTAAACCAATTATCTTATGTTATAGCTAAGTTTGGAAATAGAGATTGGGACTCTAACACTCCACCTAACTTTACGTTAACTACACTAAAATATTTCTTGAAGTCAATCACCCCCAAGCTAGATCCACGATCTAAGGGAATTTGTAGTTAGTCTTAGCCGGAATTCATGCTCATCTTCCAGGAGAATAGGATCATTTACTAGGTGGTTTATTAGTTGTCACCACTCAAGGCAAGCATTGTAGGTATCCTATAGCTCACAATTTCTATGTGGCTTACCAAATTACTTGAGAAGATATAAGTGGTTTATTAACCCTTCTTGGCTAACACTCATAGGTTTATCATTCCTTTCAACAAACACCCTATGAATGCTAACCTACTCGGCGGTTTCTCAGCCTTGTTGGAAATCAATAAGGGATTTATCAACTTCCTCAACAGGCCCTTAATGGTTTATTAGCCACACAACAAACACCATTGATGGGCCTTCAAATTATATATAGATTAAGGCCCATCTAACCTTTTCTAGGCACATAAAGGCTATTAAATCTCTCATTCTACAGTTAATAATGTTTTCTTAGCTTTAGTAAGTTCTTAGGAAGGTTTAGAAATAATTGCATATCATGTTCCTACCATTATTTATTTTGCAGAATATTGAGCAAATTCTGAAGATTTGCAAAATGAGAGAATTTATGGACTTTCTCCTTGCCACAAGATGCTATAGGATGGAACAATAAATGAATAGGATATCATGAAATTATTGACAGATTCTGTAGCTCCACTGATTGAGAAAACTTAGGGTTGTGTTCCCTGCTACTGGAGAAGCCAAAACTCGGTATTTAATGAAGATTCATACTATTGGGAACCATATCCACTTTTTGAGGGATTTTGGAGGGGAAAGTTGCCTACTTTCAAGGAGAATGCTTCCCCATCAATTTGCATAAGTACCAATTCGAATTATCCTCTAGGGCATGGATTTTTTAGTCTTCTCATGAAGAAAACTTGTTATTTAGTAGCTCTACTTTCATTTCGAGCAGGGATGTACTTGAATTGATTTTAATAATGAAGTTTTTTGTCATTTTCAGCTTCTAAGGCCTAGTTTCCTCTATAGGAATATGAGTATACTTGGGTTTGGCCATCTCAAGAGCCTTAGAGCCCCGCTGTACAATTTCTTTATCTTCTTTGTCTTGTTCACTTGCATTTCTTATTCTTGTATTTCTTGTTTCTACATTTAATATTCATGCTTCATTTGTTGTAGGTTATATTGGTTAAATTATTGAAGTGAGTTTTTTTATATGTTTATGCATATAGTTACAAGTATGATGCATCCTTATAACAAATTTTCAAAGTCATATTCATCATTGAGCTACTTGGACTGGGTTACTAGTTTACAATTCTAGAATTTTTAAAAGTATCTTGTAGCAAAATAGTAATAAATTTATGTTGAATATGAACACATGTTAATGAGTTTTTTTCAATTCTTTTCCACTTGTATTTAGGCCTAAAAATATCTAAATTAATAAAACATTTACCCCATAGCATTTGCGCTTGATTAGCTTAGGCATTTTGGTGCATAGATAACTTACTAGTTCATTGTTCTAAAATTTCTAGTTTTTAGTAGTAAATTTTTGTTGAATTTTAGCACATGCTAATGAAGCTCTTTTGAGTTGATTACACTTGGATTGAAGCCTAAAACATCGAAATTAATAAGAAATTATTCCACAGTGTTTTAATTTGATTAGCTTGGGAATTTGTTAGATTAACTCGAAAAACAGGCTTTCTCTAACAATCATGTAGCAAAAGAAAGTTTCCTATAGAAACTTGTTTTCGAGCTCTTCCCTTGCCCATATTCACCCAAAATTCATGGTAAAAGTTGATTTATGTCTTAAAATAGCCTATGAATACTCTGAGACCACTTTGGTTAAGCTGAGGCTTATTTAGGCCACCATTTAGATTTTTCATTGCTTGATTCTTGAATATTGGTTTCTGTAATTAGTCCAGATTTCCTTTCCTGCAATTTACTTTAAAAAATGTGTTATTTCCTTTATGCAAGAGTTATCTAGGACTTTCCTTTCCTACAAAATAGAATATATTTCCTTTAATTCAATTCCTTTCCATCAAGATAGATTAGATTTTCTTGGTTGTCATTGTGCTTTACATTTATGCAATTAGAATAGATTTACTTTCCAGCAAAAGTAGAATAGGTTTGATTATTGCTATTTATCTTATGTAACTTATGATTGGCTGTTTACCTAGATATTTGCTCCTTTAAATTTGTTTCAATGCCTTCTTTCACCTATATCAAAGGGAGTTAGACTAGGAAGAGGAAGGTGTTTTCTACACATTCAGTGTCGACCCCTCTTAAGTTTGTACGAACCTCAGGGTGATAATTAAAGTTGGTAGCCTTGGGAGTTGAAATATTCTTGTTGTAATATTGGGGCTCACCACTTTTTGGTGTTGTTTCCATGGAGGGTG
Source organism: Pinus taeda (assembly GCA_000404065.3). Lineage (NCBI taxonomy): Eukaryota > Viridiplantae > Streptophyta > Pinopsida > Pinales > Pinaceae > Pinus > Pinus taeda. The sequence continues at coordinate 116,735 of APFE030944688.1, forward strand.
TCAAATCTAGCACTCTCTTGTTGTTGGAATGATTCCTTTTATTTATTTTTTGCATTCATATTTTTTACAAAAATAAAAATTGTATTAGGCATATTTGATTGCATTTCATTAGCATTCTTATTCAATTTTTTTTACAAATACAAAAAAATATGTCTTCAATACCAAAAACCCCTATCTTGATCACGTGGTGCACTAAGAACCACATCACCATCCACTTTTGCAGGTAGAAGAAGAAGAGGTGGCCAAGAAGGCGGAAGGAGGCATGGAGAAACTCTACTTTGTCAACTCATATTAGAAAAATATGAACTACCCCTTCTCTTTCAATACAAGTTATAATGCACAATTTCAACCTTAGTCTCCACCTAACATCTCACCTAAATGGTTTTATCTTTCCCAATGGGGTGATCCATATTTCCCTTAATATTCATGGTCTTGTCCTCCCCAATACATCATTATTCCTTTTCAACCATATCAATGCCGACCTCCTCAATGGAGTGATCCATATTTCCCTCAACAACCTCAATATCCTCCATACCAAACTCAATGCTATCTATACCATCCACCTCCAACACAACCTCAACCAAAACCATTTCAATGACCCACTCCCACTCAACTACCTTTACAACCATTTCCAAACCTAAACAATAAAGTAACTCGACCCACTTACAATGTTGAGGTACACAATTTCCACACAACTCCTCCTGATATTCATCATAGATTTAGAAGAAGAAGATCTAGAAGAATCAGGAACCACATTTGATGGAGAGAACAAATTTGAGCTTGAGATTGAAGAATTTCTACTATGTTTATCATTAGATCCTTTATGTATTCAAGAGACTAATCAACAAATAGTAGAATGGTTGAATGCCATGGAAGAAGAAGACCTGCAAAATGATCCAAATGAGCAAGTGAACTAAGGGCATCGCAACTATATTGAAATTTGGTTCCTGACTATCATTCAGTAAGAGCACCACTCTCTTCTTCAACAGTGATTGACATCATCAAAGTCAAAGCAGTTGATCTCTCATATTCTAGTATATATTAGAGCATATATTTCGAACCTACACATAGGTTAATTTGCCATCCCTGTATGTACATGACTCCATTGGAATATATATAATGTTTTTTTTTTTTTTTTTTTTTTTTTTTTATTTTTTTAAAGTAAGTAGGATAGAAAAAATAAATAAAAAATGAAAAAGAGAAAAATAAAAAGAAGAGAAAAAAAAAAAATCTTAGGTGAAACCTCCTTGAGGCATCTGAGAATTGGCTATATCTATTTATATAACAAAACATATATATATATATATATATATATATAATATATATATATATATTATATATATATTATATTATATATATATATATATATATATATATATATATATATATATATATACATGTTTTTTTTTTTTTTTTTGAAGTAGAGTAGGATAGGAAAAAAGAAATAAAAAGAAAAAGAAGAAAGAAATAAAAGAAGAGGAAAATAAAATCTTAGTGAAAAACCTCCTTTGAGGCATCTGAGATTGGCTTATTGATTCAAAACATCTATGAGGCAGTTACTAGGTTGGAAAAAAGGGAGAAAAGAAGAAAAGTAAAAAGAAGGAAATAAGATTCTACGTGAAAACCTCCTCTGAGGTGCCTATGCAAATTTGTTGGTTAAAAACCTCATAGAGGTAGCCAGTAGGCCTAGAAAAAAGAAAAAGATAAAAAAATGAAAGGAAAAAAAAATTATTTTCTCCCGGTATCTCCCTCTAATGTATGTAGGTGCTCTCCAACCTGTGCAAGAAACAAGAAGAAGTTAGCACCATAAGAAGAAGCTGATAAAAAATCTAGTCAAGGGAAGTCAAACTTAAGTTTTGACCTCCTTTGCCAAGATGCTCCAACAGAGTCAAGGACATGTAAATAAATCACTCTCATCCATTTCCAACCTTCACCCATCATCCCTAAGCCTCTAACATTCATTTTTCTTGCTGTCCTGAGTTGCTACAGGAAATTTTTGTGATGCTATAGGATATTCTGGAATTGTAAAAAAACACAAGGCATAAATTGTGTTGATAATATCACGTAAACCATGCATCTAATGAATGATATTTTTTATGGGGAGATGCATAAGGATTATGGTAACATTCTAAAAAAAAATCAGCAATTTACAGTTTATATTTTTCAAGTAATTGGCTTCCATCACCTATAAATATTTTTCATTTTTCTCAAGATTTGTGCATCCATTAGTTGAGATTTTTTTATGGGGAGATGCATAGGGATGATGGTAACATGCTAAAAAAATTTCAGTAATTTCCAGTGTATATTTTTCAAGTGAATAAAATCTACTATTTGAGAGATAGTGTCTGAACAATTATGCTATGGGATTGACATAGAGTGCTATAGGAAAGTCTAGAGAGCTACAAAGAATCCGATTTTGAGCAACTTCATCACCCAAACCTTAAAATTCAAGGAGGAGAATCAAAGGGAGGGTAAGTATGGATTTTCCTTGCCTTATTTTGAAGGAAATCTTGCAAAATCTTTCATTATTTTAAATAATAAATCATGTAGCAGTTTCTGGTAGAAGTTTGGGCATGAAAAGAAAATCAAGTATATGTGTTTTTGAGTTGTATTATGAAATATTCCCTCATCTAAGTAGTGTAAAAAAACTTTTCCTTCATTATCTCTACCTCAATAACTCAATTGTATAGAAAATTTTGAAACCCTGTAGCAAAGACAAGGATTTGTTTGTCCAACTTTGGGAGAATCATGGGTGGTGGATTCAACCGTAGAGAGCCTACTGATCCATCTAGAATTGATCAACACCCTAATGTCAGAGACCTCTTTTCCAATCATCAATGGCTATATTTCTTAGAAATATATAGGGTTTTTGATGATGACGTCACTTAGGAATTTTCCTTGAGCCTACAACCACAAAGAGAGAAATGATAAGGAACCCTTGCGTTATTCATTCCAAAACTTCTGCAGGTACAACAAGGTTCTAGTGACAACCAATGGAGGACATCATAGTTGGAGGAGAAACATAAAAATTCACCTTCACACACTTCCATTCAGTTATCTGTATCCACTCCATCCATCCCTGAACCATCTACCAAGCTTTTCCACACCATTATCTAGCCTATTTCACATGATTGTGTCAATGTCCTGTATTGCTACAAAATTATTCCAGAATTGTTACAGGATGCTGATGTACATAACAAGAAGGAACATATTGAAACATTTTCACTCAAGAATAGGGGAGGGGGTCCATAAGAGCCCTATCATCCATCCACTACACTAGTTTTCAGCTTTTCTTTCACCTTTATGTTGGAATCACGATTGTCGTTAGGTCAAAACCAATAGGAATTAGCCTCTGTTACAATCGCCAGAGTTAGGATACACAAGAGGTGGTTAGTCCATGTTGCGAAACACACGGGCAACATTGAACCAAATGTCCAATAATCTCCCCCCCAGTGTGATTTAGGTGAGTTTCCAACTCAAGACCTATCGCTCTAATACCACTCATTAGAATCACGATTTCCATTAGACCAAAACCCATGAGCAGTAGTCTTTGCTACAATCGCCAAATTAGGATCCATGAGAGGTGGTTATTCCGTTTCACAAAAAACATGGGGAGCATTGAACCCAATGTCCAACACTTTATTCCCGTTACCATCCATAAAAAGCCTTTCCCTTATTCTATTTTCTACCATCTTTCACCACAGAAGATATTAAATCCTTTTTCATCACATAAGAGCTCTATATCCTTCATCAACATTTTTTTTGCGAATTATCAACATTGTTGGAAGCAAAACTTGGAAAGAACTAGAGAGAATAACTTTTCCATGAATTTTTCTTGCTTTCTTGAGTTGCTACATGAAAGTTTTGTGCTGCTACAAGATATTCTAGAATTGCAAAAAAACACAAGGCATAAATTGTGTTGACAATATCTTGCAAAACGTGCATCCAATGGTTGAGATTTTTTATGGGGAGATGCATAAGAATGATGGTAACATTCTCAAAAAATTTAAGAAATTTCCAGTATATATTTTTCAAGTAATTGGCTTCCATCACCTATAACCATTTTTCATTTTTCTCATGATTCGTGCATCCATTGGTTGAGATTTTTTATGGGGAGATGTATAAGGATGATGGTAAGATGTTAAAAAAAATTCAGTAATTTCTAGTGTATATTTTTCAAGTGAATATAATCTACCATTTGAGAGATATTGGTTGAACAATTCTACTACAAGATTGACATAGAGTGCTATAGGAAAGTCTAGAGAGCTACAAAGAGATCGATTTGAGCAACTTCATCACCCAAACCTTAGAATTCAAGGAGGAGCATCAAAGGCAAGGTAAGTACACATTTTTCTTTTCCACCTTTTGAAGAAAATCCCACAAAACCTTTCATTCTTTTAAATAATACATCATATAAAAATTTCTAGTAGAAGTTTGGGCATGAAAAGAAAATGAAGTATATGTGTTTTTGAGTTGAGCATGATGAGAGAAGGAAATGTAGTTGTTTTGAGTTGTATTATGAAATATTCTCTCTTCCAAGTATTGTAAACAAACTATTCCTTCCTTATCTCAATAACTCAGTTGTACAATTTTTTTTGGAACCTTTTAGTAAAGACAAAGGATTTGTTTGTCCAACTTTGGGAGAATAATGGGGTTTGGATTCAACGGGTAGAGAGCCTACTGATCCATATAGAATCCACCAACACCCTAATGTCAAAGACCTCTTTTCCAATCATCAATGGCTAGAGTTCTTAGAAATATTTAGGTTTTTTGATGATGACATCACTTAGGAATTTTCCTTGAGCCTACAACCACAAAGAGAGAAATGAGAAGGAACCCTTACATTATTCATTCCAAAACGTTTGCAGGTACAACAAGGTTCTAGTGACAACCAATGGATAACATCAAAGTTAGAGGAGAAAAATCAAAATTCACCTTCACAGACTTCCATTTAACTATTTATATCCACTTCATCCATCCCTGAACTTCTCCCAAGATTTTACACACCATTATCTGACCTATTTCACCTTATTCTGTCAATGTCCTATATTGCTACAAAATATTTCAAAATTGTTACAGGATGATGATCTACATAAAAAGAAGGAACATATTGAATTTTATTCACTCAAGAATAAGGGTGGGGATCCATAAGAGCCCTATCACCCATCCACTACACTATTTTTCACCTTTTCTTTCACCTTTATGTTGGAATCACAATTGTCATTAGACCAAAACCCATAGGCATTAGTCTCTGCTACAATTGCCAGAGTTAGGATCCATAAGAGATGGTTAGTTCATGTCACAAAACACATGGGAAGAGTTGAACCCAATGTCCAATAATATCCCCCTAGTGCAATTCAGGTGAGTTTCCAACTCAAGACCTGTTGCTCCGATACCACTAATTGGAATCACAATTTCCGTTAGACAAAAACCTACAGGTATTAGTCTTTGCTACAATCGCCAAAGTTAGGATCTATGAGATGTGATTATTCCATGTCACGAAACACATGGGGAGAATTGAACCCAATGTCCAACACTTTATTCCCATTACCATCATCAAAAGCCTTTCCCTTAATCTCTTTTCTACCATTTTTCATCATAGAAGAGCATAGATCCTTTTCCATCACAAAAGAGATCTATGTACTTCATCAACAATTTTTTCGTAAATTATCAACATTGTTGGAAGAAACACTTGGAGATAATTGGAGAGAATAACTCTGCCATTCATTTTTCTCATTTTCCTAAGTTGCTACAGGAAAGTTTTGTGCTGCTACAGGATATTTTAGAATTGCAAAAAAACACAAGGCATAAACTGTGTTGACAATATCTGGCAAACCGTGCATCCAATGGCTGATATTTTTTATGGGGATATGCATAAGGAAGATGGTAACATTCTCAAAAAGTTTCAGCAATTTCCAGTTTATATTTTTCAACTAATTGGCTTCCATGACCTATAACCATTTTTCATTTTTCTCAAGGTTCATGCATCCATTGGCTGAGAATTTTTTATGGGGAGATGCATAAGGATGATGATAACATGTCCAAATTTTTTTAGTAATTTCCAGTGTATATTTTTCAAGTGAATACAATCTACAATTTGAGAGATATTAGCTGAACAATTCTACTACAGGATTGACACATAGTGCCATAGGAAAGTCTAGAGAGCTACAAAGAACCCAATTTTGAGAAGCTTCATCACCCAAACCTTAGAATTCAAGGAGGAGCATCAAATGGAGGGTAAGTACAATTTTTTCCTTGCCACCTTTTGAAGTAAAGCCTTCCAAACCTTTCATTCTTTTAAATAATACATCGTGTAACGATTTGTGGTAGAAGTTTGGGCATGAAAAAAAAATGAAGTATATGTGTTTTTGAGTTGAGCATGATGAGAGAAGGAAATGTAGTTGTTTTGAGTTTTATTGTGAAATATTCCCTCTTCCAAGTAGTGTAAACAAATTGTTACTTCCTTATCTATGCCTCAATAGCTCAATTATACATAAATTTTGGAAAGCTTGTAGCAAAGACAAAGGATTTGTTTTTCCAAAATTGGGAGAATAATGGGGGGTGGATTCAACCGTAGAGAGCCTACTGATCCATCTAGAATCCACCAACACCATAATTTTAGAGAACTCTTTTCAAATTATCAGTGGTTAGAGTTCTTAGAAATATTTAGGTTTTTGGATAATGGCATCACCTATGAATTTTCCTTAAGCTTACAACCACAAAGAGAGGAATGAGAAGGAACCCTTGCATTATTCATTCCAAAACTTCTGCAGGTACAACAAGGTTCTAGTGACAGCCAATGGACAACATCACAGTTAGAGGAGCAACATAAAAATTCACCTTCACACATTTCCATTTATCTATCTGTGTCCACTCCATCCATACTTGAACCTCTCCTAAGCTTTTCTACACCATTATCTGGCCTATTTCACCTGATTCTTTCAATGTCCTATATTGCTACAAAATTATTCTAGAATTTTTACAGGATGCTGATCTACTTAAAAAGAAGTAGGATATTGAAATATTTTCATTCAAGAATAGGGGAGGGGGTCCATAAGAGCCTTATCATCCATCCACTACACTACTTTTCACCTTTATGTTGGAATCACGTTTTTCGTTAGACCAAAACCCATAGGAATTTGTCTCTGCTACAATTACCAGAGTTAGGATCCACAAGAGGCGGTTAGTCCATGTCGCAAAACACATGGTGAGAATTAAAACCAATGTCCAATTATCTTCCCCACAGTGCGAGTTGGGTGAGTTTCGAACTCAAGATCTATCACTCCGATACCACTTATTGGAATCACAATTTCCGTTAGACCAAAACTCATAGGCATTAGTCTCTACTACAATCCCCAAAGTTAGGATCCATGAGAGGTGGTTATTCCATGTCATGAAACATGTGGAGAGCATTGAACTCAATGTCCAACACTTTATTCCCATTGCCATACATCAAAAGCCTTTCCCTTAATCTATTTTCTACCATTTTTTATCATATACGAGCTTAGATCCTTTTCCATCACATAAGAGTTCTATGTCTTGTTGTGACCACAACTACCACCCTATCAAAACCTGCCTTGGTAGCTATTTTTAATGGGTCCCCTAAAGTTAATCTTCCACCTGCCTGAATGATCTGTTTTATTCCAGAGACTTTAACTCGTTGTCGAGCCAAATCTCCAATTCCCAATGATTAAGCCCCCCTCTTCAAACATCTGCCACATGATCCATTTATAACCCTTTCTAGTCCTTCATTCATATCCTCCATCGGCACCCTTTCAACCCTCAAAAACCTTCCATCGCACCTTCATCTCCATTATAACTCTTTATAATAGGAATACTCAAAAATACACATAAATCACCCTTTTTGGCCTATCACAATTATTGTGCATTGCTCTCTTCCAGACCCGAGGCATTATCAAGCCAATTACATATATTTCAGGTCCAGAGCCATATCATATATCCCTATCGGCTAGGTCCAAAGCTTATATATATAGCGCACCACTCTTCTGGACCTAATGGATTTATTAACCACAATGTATACATTATCGGGTCCGGAAGCCCCATAGCATATCGTAATTGGTGGGGTTCAAGGCCTATATATAAGGCACATCATTATACCTAAGACCCGCCGATGATTATAGATCCGAGCATATAATATTTCAAGTCTGGCTGTATGGCTGGACACGGGTTTTCCCGTATATTCTTGTTTTTTTCGGAAAAACATTGAAGTTGGGGTTTTTCAAAGAGAAGGTTTACACTGCGGACTCGACAGGATTATTAAGGGAAATATATATATATCATCGAGTCTGGAGCCCCAATCGCATATTGCAATTGTCAGAACCCAATATCTTTATATAAGGCGCGTTGCGATATTTTGGCCCCGCCGATAATTATCAATTCAGATGCATAAATTCAGAAGTTCGGCTGTACAGCTCGACCACAGGTTTTCCCATGTATTCCTTTGTATTTTCGTTAAAACGCTCCGGACCCGATTTTCAAAGGAAAGTGTTATACTGCGGACCCATTGATGATTATAAGCTTTGGTACATAAATTTTGAAGTCTGGCTGTATGGTCCGGTTGCGGGTTTTCACGTATATTCCTGTGTATTCGGTAAAATGCCGTGGTTGCGATTTCTTATGTAAAAATCCATATGGCGGACCTGATATGATATAGGTTCCCATGTATAATGTTTCAAGTCCGGCTGTATGGCCCAGACATGGGGTTTTCTGTGTTTTCCTTTGTTAAGCGCCTCCAACGTTAATCTGCTCTTCATGGATCCAATAGTCCACGTGGATTTCAGGTGAATGAGTTGCTCAAGGAAAACCTGCCTGAAGAGCGATATCCTTTTTCCTCCTAGCTGCTATGTGTCACTTGAAGAATGGAATCGAGGACCTTGATTGCAATACCAGTTACCACTCAGACCCTTTCCTAAATACCATCCGGTCTGGTGTAATGCAATGATTTTTAGTGTAAATTGGATTTTCGCTCACGGGACTTAATCAATGCATAAATTTAAAAACAGGGGCCGATTCTTTCACATTTGATGTAATAAACATTCAATGAAGGTAAGACTTATGTTTTTTAAAACATTTTTGTCATATTTTCATAAGTATGCCTGGTGCCAATTATCTCTGCAGGAAAGGAGTAAAGGATGCATAAGCAACCTAGAGAACTCATATATGCGGATGTGTTCTATTGAAAAAGCCAACCTTTGGCATTCTCAGTCAATTTGCAGGTGTTGCATGTGTATTTCGAAACGAAACTACCCCAGATCTCATCATGAAGAGATGACACACAATTATCCTCTTCTAATGAACACCTATTCATTTCCCCAGGAAATGAAGCACTCCAGTGACAGGAAACACCTTCTACAAGTCAAAAGTGATACTGATGGCTCTACCTATGTGTATTCTGATTGGTATATTGAAAATAACAGGGGACGACGAAAGGTCATGGGGCCCGAGGCATAAATATTACCTCCAGATAGGAGAGAAGGGCATTTTCGTTTCGAGAAAACAACTTTGATTTAAAGTGAATAAAGAGGACTATTTGGTTCAAGAAGGAGCTTGTGTTTCAAATTTATTTTTCCTTTTCTCTGATATGTTTAGAATCAGTGCGTTGTTGCTTGTATAAAGACAAATTTGATTTGTTTTATGCATATTGATAACTAGCAGTTCATGGTTATTCCTGGTTATTTGAATGTGATTCAATAGCATCGATAATTCATGAAAATTCGTTGATTCTAGACTTTGTTAAGCATCAGTTGCAAGCGTTATTTGTATGGAAAGGAATGTATATTCCTATATAGGTAATTTGATTGCGATTAATATTTAATACATCCTTGTTCTTATGTGGACCAGTAATTGATTCATTTGGACTTGGGATTTATATATGATGTTTAACCACCCTTTGTTTTGCTTCTGCAGGATATATTAGGATAATTAGGACTAGATTAGAGTAGCTAGAGGTAGTGTAGATAAGATTTAATACATAGAAGTTAGCTGTTTTATTTTGTTGATTTGATTGAAATCTTCTTCCCAGAAGTAATCTTTCAACACCTATTACAGTTCACGGGGTCCTTTAAAACTCGTTGGAACTAGCCACTCCAAAAGAAAACAGGTCTAATTGGGTTCTGAGATCGGGTTAGTTCCCCTTGTTTGTATAGCGAAAATTCGCCACGTAAAAAAATTGGCACTAGAAGGAGGGCCTGAACTGTCATTCACATCTTTTGATGATTTCATCTATAAATGTCTGCATGGAATCGAAAATATTAATGCATGGGTTGTGAAGGTAGAAAAGACCCTTCCTCTCATTTGGAAAAGCCTCATTTTGAAGAAGAGACACTGTGGGAGCATCCTGTCACTCAGGAACAACCAGTCAGAATACTTACTCAGGCTTATTCTTGTTCTGTCTCTTAGGTCCCCATATTTCACTCTTTACCTCCCACAACTAAAAGAAAGCCAAGGATTTGTTCCATAAACAAAGAGACATCGACAGCCCCGTCTCTTGAATATATTGTGCTTGAATCCTTGCAAAGTATTGACACTCCCTGGGAAGAAATTCCTAAAGATCCACCCTATGAAGGTAATCCCTGGCTTGATTTGGGAAGTCTTAATAGAGAAAGCCTTGAAGAAACCTTCAACTAGAACATCCTTATCCACAATATGGCTAACATTCCTTTTCCAGGTGGAAACCAACTCCCACCCTCCTCCGGGAGCACTTCCTCCCTAGATCGCTTAGGATGCCGTAGTGGTACCTGGGAAGTAACATCCCTCACCCAAGAATGCAAAAAGAGTACTGCCTAAATTCAACCCTGGGAAGGGAGACACCGATGGCAACCATATTCACTGTTTCTTCCTAGCTGTGCACATGTTGGGGGTAGCCAATGAAGATATAGTATGTCGCCTATTCCCTTTTACCTTGATTGGTGCAACTTCCACTTGGTATTTTGGCTTGAGAATCAGATCGATCACCTCATGGGATGCCTTTCAACAAGCCTTTTTAGAGAAGTATGGCGATGACAAAACCATTGCGACCTTAGTTTTAGAACTATCCCGTTTGAAAATGGAAACCAGAGAAAAGGTTAAGGATTTTAACATTCGGTTCAACATCTTGTTCAACAGAATCCCACCGCTAGACCTTGAGGAGGTGCTCATGGAATTCTACATCACTCTCTCCTTGTCACTACTATGATGTGGGTCAAGAGGAGTAACGCACAAACCTTACAGGGTGCTATCGATGAAGTAGTAAAAGTCGAGAATGAAATGCTTAGTCTCACAGAATGCCATCATACAATCGGAGAAAAGAAAACATCTCAAGCATCCAAGAAGAATAATGGGAGTGATAACAAAGGGGATGAAACCAAAGAAAAGGATACCACAGATGTAGAAGGTTTGCATCAGATCATTAAGAAGTTGACAAATACAGTCATCGATATGAAAAGGAATTCTGGAGAGAGTACAAGAGGGAGGGGAGGAGAGTATAACAACAGAAAACCTTTCAAACCTTTCTATCGTAAGAAGACAAAAGGTGGTCATGGTCCACTTGCACTGCCTGCTCCACCCAATGAAGGGAATTTAAATACAGAAGATCTGGCTCTTATCGGATCGCTCCTTAACCAAGAAGAACGTATAGTGGAGCTAGAGCCAGAACAAGAAGATGAGGAAGAATACCAAGTAGAAGATCCCTTGGAAGAAGAACCTCAAATAAACGTACTGTGGGATTTCTATATAAACGAGAATGATGATGACCAAGGAGACAGTATGGAAGAGATCCACACTAATGAAATCCACACAAGAAGCAAGGGGCCACTTGTTGGTGCGATGAAGCCTGTAGACCCCAAGAAAGCTGTCCACCCTGTGAAGGTACCCACTCCCAAAGTTCCTGTTGAGAAGGGTAGACCTATTGGTTAGTCCAAGAATACCCCAGTGGCAAACCATCCAGAGAAAGAAAATGCATCTCCCACTACAACGAGGGTGACTCAAAATGGTAAACTCCCACCTAAGAATGGAAAAACCAGTATGTTTACTCCGCCCTATCCTGTTTACAACATTGATTACAATATTGTGGATGATCTTAAGGAATCTAGCGCTAATATCACATACTTTGATTTGCTGAAATTAAGGCAACAAAGAGATTTTCTCTTGAAAGCTATGAATGAGTGGAACTGTAAAACTCCCATCATCCTGAGTAGCCAAACCCAAATGCCAGTCTCCAAACCTATTAGTACTCCTAGCACAACCCAAAAGCCAGTAGCCATGGAAGCCACCCTATAAAAAATGAATAAAAACCCCCAAGATGTCTGTGCAACCATGATAGGAAGGAAATCTAAATCCATGACTCCCCCTTTCCTTATCACACTCGAAATTTTCAACATGAATGTACCCAATTGCTTGGTAGACTCAGGTGCCTCGTCCACTGTGATGCCTTACGTCATTACCAAAAGATTTCATGCGATACCTGAGAAAACTAGAACTCAAATCATGTGATTAAACAGGACAAATGTGAAAGTAATTGGGGAATTGAAAGATGTATTGATTCAGATGACTGCTAAACCACAATACACACAAGTCATTGATATAGTGGTAGTCGATATACCCGAGGCTTATGGAATGCTAATGATTAGGGATTGGTTAGCAAAACTGAATGGATACTTCTCAACTGATTGGTTCCATCTCTTGCTGCCTCAGAAGGGGAAGGGTGATATGCTGAGAGTTGATCATGAAAGATACATGAAGTATGTAGTGACGGAACTAAACAGTCCCAATGAACCTGTAATGTTTACCAACTCTATCCTCGAGAATTATAGTTTCAATGTTTGTGGCACAAAAACCTATTTTGGAGAATTCCATGCAGAAACAACTGAAGAAACTGCAATAAACACACAGATGGAAGCTCTCCCCTGTAATCCAACTGATGAACCACCTTGTAATATAGCAGATAATAGAACTAGTTTCTTAGGAAGAAATTCAATTGATGTAACACTAGACTCTATATTTTGGACACTGTATTTTGATGGCTCTAATTTCCTTGAAGATGTAGGTGCTGGGAGCGTTCTCATTGATCCACAAGGGAACCAACATCTGATGGCCAACCGTTCGGAGTTCACATGCACCAACAACATAACAGAGTATGAAGGCTTGTTGTAGGGCCTGAAGAAAGCCATTGATATGAAGGTGAAAAATCTTAAAGTTTTTGGTGACTCAGATAATCGTGGATCAGGTAAGGAAGAGGATACATTGCAATTCGCCACACCTGGTAAGGTAACAACATGAGGTATGGGGCTTAATTGACAATTTTGATTCTTTTAATATCACATACATACCTCGAGGGAAAAACCAAGATGCTGATCTGATGGCTAGTATGGTTGCTAAACTTTTGCTTGATTTTAGATTGAAGAAGAATAAATGTTATGTTGAATTGATTTTTAGACCATCCGTGCCTCATAACATCTCAAACTGGCAGGTGTTTGAAGATGATGAGGAAATCCTTGATTTCTTGCACTGCGAGAAGATATTGAAGAATGCAGTCATTGATGAAAAAGAGCACGAAAAGCTATGAGAGGGAAGATGAGGAAAAGGATAAGTCCAATATGATTCTCAAGTCAGTTGTCAAGATGGAGCACTTGTATGACTTGCATAGTAAATTCAAGAAGCCAACTAATTTCAAAATGCATAGCTCATCCATGAAGTACAAATCGGTCAACCTTGGGACCAAAGAAGACCCAAAAACTGTTAATTTGGGCTTGGGGTGCTCTCCACAAGAAAAGGCTGCATTTGTCAAGCTATTTAAAGAATACAAGGACTTCTTTGCATGGACATATGGAAACCCAAAAACCTTTGATACCAATGTTATGCAACATGTAATTCCTTTAGAAAAGAAGGTTAAGCCCTACCAACAAAAAGATGCATCCAAGCCTAGAACCGTTGGTGAAGAAAGAATTAAACAAAATGTTGTATGCTAAAATAATCTTTTCGGTCAAACACACCCGCTGGGTAGCCAATCTCGTGCTAGTAAGGAAAAAAAATGGAGATATCAAGCTGTGTATCGATTTCAGAAACCTAAACAAAGCATCGCAAAAGGATAACTACCCTGTCCCCTCTATGGAATACATCCTTCAGTGCGTTTCTGGGTTTGAAATGTTGTCCCTATTAGATGGGTTTTTAGGATATAATCAAGTGTTGGTATCTAGTGGGCATTAGCTGAAGACAACCTTCAACACTAAATGGGGCACTTACACATATCGAAAAATACCTTTTGGACTTATTAACGCGGGCTCTACATTCTAGAGAGCTATGGACATAGCTTTCTAAGGGTTGATTAACAGATCAATAGTGGTTTACATGGATGACATCACTGTGTATTCATATCACAGAAGGGATCATATTTATCACCTGAGACAGATTTTCAAAAGATGCCGAAGGTATGGAATATCATTGAATCCCAAGAGGAGCGTCTTCGCAGTCACAGAAGGGAAACTACTAGGTCATATCCTCTCTAAAGAAGTGATTGTTATTGATCCTGAAAGAATAGAGACCATCATGAGAATACAACCCCCTGCAAATAAAAAGGCCATGCAATATTTCTTCGGGAAGATCAATTTCGTTAGAAATTTTGTCTCAGGTTTCATGGAAATAGTGCGCCCCATGCAGCTAGTGATGAAGAAAGACGTTGTGTACAAGTGGAGCGATGAAGCTAAGAAATCATTTCAACGAATCAAGGAAGCCATCGCAGAAGCTCCTGCATTGGTTAGCTCCAATTTTGGCAAATAATTCTTCTTGTACACTTTTGCTTCTGATCTTTCATATGTCGCAATTCTCACTCAAAAAAATGATGATGGCAATGAAGTCCTTATTTCTTATATGAGTTCTAATCTCCAAGGAATAGAATTGAACTCCCCAGACGTGGAGAAACAAGGCTTTGCGGTCTTTAAGGCCATAAAACATTTTCGCCCTTATTTATTAAAGGCTAGGACTAAAGTAATCGTTCCCCATCCTGCTGTGAGAGCCCTCTTCATGCAGAAAGAAATGGGTGAACAGAGAGGGAATTGGATCACTGCACTTCAAGAATTCGACCTCGAGATTAAGCCAGCAAAGATAGTCCAAGGGCATGGGTTGTGCAGGCTAGTAGTAGAAGCCTTGGTGGATAGAGCAGGGGCATCCGAAGAACCAGAAGCGTAGAGCATGAAAAACGAACAAGTAGAACGCAAGGAGGAGACCCTATGGATTAATGAAGTGCTAATATATGAATGCGAAGCATCAAAAGCCCTTTTGGATCCTGAGTCGTGGTATTACGACATACGCTTCTATCTCACATGGGGATCATGTCTTGAACACATGGATGCATCACAGAGGAGAGCGATGAGATTGAAATCTAATCAGTATCACTTGGCCAATGACACATTATAAAAAAAAAATTATGATGGAATTTGCCTGAGGTGTTTGGAAAAGGATGATGCCGACCATGTATTGAAAGAAATGCACGATGGCCCAACAGGTGGTCACTACGGCGGAGAGACCACTCCTCACAAAATATTAAGAGCTGGATACTATTGGCCCATAGTGTTCAAACACTCGCATGCCTACGCTCACAAATGCAAGGTGTGTCAAACCGCCGTAGGATAAGAAAGAAAGCCAGCTGTTCCCCTCAGGCCTGTTATGATTTATCGACCGTTCCAACAATGGGGCCTAGATGTCATAGGCGATATCACTCCAAACTCTTCACAAAAGCATAAGTATATACTCATAGCAACCAACTACTTCACCAGATGGACCAAAGCCATCCCGCTTTGGAAGGTGAATGAAGATGAGGTAATATCATTTATTGAGAAATTCATTATCAATAGGTATGGCATTCTTGACGCTCTCATATTTGATAATGCTTATTACTTTTATTCACTGAAATTGACTGAATTTTCCATTGATAAATAAATTCACATGAGGTATGCATCGAGTTATTGCCCCCAGGGAAATGGAGTTGCAGAATCCTCAAACAAGAACCTCATAAGCATAATCCGTAAATCTGTTGTTGACAACCAGAGGAACTGGCACAACACTCTAACAAATGCCCCTTGGGCCGATAGGGTCACCCCTAAAGTGGCCTTAGGAAACTCCCCATACTTCCTCATCTATGGATAGGAAGCCATCTTGCCTCCAAACATTACCCTTCCCTCTTTACAGCTCTCCCAAGCTTCAAAAGGAACCCCTTCAACCTTGCTTCAAGAAAGGATCAACTAACTGATGAGGTTGGAGGAATTGAGAGATAAAGCCATAGTTAAATTCAAAAATCACCAAATGATTGTGAAGAGGTGGTTTGATCGCCATCTGGTAGGAGATAAAGATTACCAAATAGGAGAGCTATTCCTGAAATGGGACAAGTTAAATGAGCCAAAAGGTAAACACACAAAATTCCAACACTTATGGTTGGGTCCATTCCAAGTTGTGGAAAAAATTGGTTAATGAAATTACAGGTTGAAAACTTTATAGGGAGAAACTGAAAAACTCCCTGTTAGTGGCCAACATCTGAATAGATACTTCCAGTAGCCACCACAAGGTGGTTACCTCTTGAATAGGTTAGAATTCATTTTATTTTTGCTGTTAGTTTAGTTACATTTCTGTCTTTTCCAGCTTGTTTTCTGCAAAGTTTATTTTCCTTCTGTTTTGAATTATAGTCCTTTTTCAGCCAATCGATTTCGGTCCTCCTGTCTTGTTTATACCTTTCTCAGATTTGCCCTCATTCACCACCTTCAGCCTTTCCCTTCCTCCTTAACTCGCCGATGAGTCGGCTGATCCTAAATCCATCATTACCTTGCAAATCAAACAAATTTTCAATAAGCCCATGAGAACTTGAAAATCCATTGTGGAATTCAAACCAAAACCACTCATTGGCATTTGTTGGGAATTGGGTAAGATCTGCTGATAACTTGTATATCTGGAGCATGTAGGGGCATCTTTATAAAATAAAAAAAGTGTAGCTACAGCTGGACTAGCACAGAGGAACGCTGCATTTTGAATAAATCCCACTTAGACCTAGCCTATACTTGCCTGTAAGGTTTGCAGTCATTCTCCATTGGTCCCATCCACCACACTAAATTGTACAATACTTGTAATCTACAAGTAAATATCCTTTTATGGGCTAAAATCACTGTCATATACCATGTGGAAAATCCAATTGTGCTCTAGTCCGTGTGCTTGAAACTGGAAGGACTTATTTAAAAGAAAGTGAAATGTCAAGTCCTTGTGCCAACCTAGAAGGACATGTTGTTTGGGAAGCCGGTTAGAGTAAGGACTATTGCTAAGCTCAGAGTACCGGTTGACACAACAAGCCCAACCTTGCTTAAGCGGTTTAAAAATATGGCATGATCCATGACTGTGCCCTATTCAATCATATGAAAATATAGCACTGAAATTCTCATACAAAGTGTAGATAAACATATCTACATCAAGTTTGATGAGCGATCAAGAGTTGAGGTACACACCAGAATAGGTATTGACAGACCAGTGATGGTCCCGAAAGGATTTTTAAAAGTAGAAAATAGGTAAAGGGAGGTTAATAAACCCCATAATATGACCATTGGAGAATGCCTGTCAAAACCTTATCAGTAAGAAGAATATTTTTGTCTTTATCCCGCCTGAAACAATTAATGTTGAAGTGGAACCCATGCTTTTTCATCTGTACGATTTGCATTTCAAGTTTATCTTAACACCCTGATGTTTTATTGATCTCAGGTTTATTTGGAAACAAAGATAACTAGTTCGCCTAGCGGTTCGCCATTTGTTGTGGCCACAACTACCACCCTTTCAAAACCTACCTTGGTAGCTATTTTGAATGGGTCCCCTAAAGTTGATCTTCCACCTCTCCGAATGATCTGTTTTATTCCAGAGACTTAAACTTGTTTTCGAGCCAAATCTCCAATTCCTCATGATTAAGCCCCCCTCTTTAAACATTTTCCGCATGATCCATTTATAACCCTTTCTAGTCCTTCATTCATATTCTCCATTGGCACCCTTTCAACCCTCAAAAACCTTCCATCACACCTTCATCTCCATTATAACTCTTTATAATAGAAATACTCAAAAATACACATAAATCACCACTTTTTGGCCTATCGCAATTAACATTTCACATTGCTCTCTTCCGGACCCGACGACATTATCAACCCAAATACATATATTTTGGGTTTGGAGCCATATCGCATATTGCTATCGGCCAAGTCCAAAGCTTATATATATAGCGCGCTACTCTTCCGGACCCGATGGATTTACTAACCAGAATGTATACATTATTGCATCCGGAAGCCCCATCGCATATCGCAATCAGCAGGGTCCGGGGCCTATATATAAGGCACATCGTTATACCCTAGACTCACTGATGATTATAGATCTGGGTATATAATATTTCAAGTCTAGTTGTACAGCTGGACGTAGGGTTTCCTGTTTATTCTTGTGTTTTTTGGAAAAACATTGAAGTCGGGGTTTTTCAAAGAGAAGGCTTACACTGCGAACTCGCTAGGATTACTAAAGACAATATATATATATATATCATCAAGTTTGGAGCCCTAATTGAATATCGCAATTGGCGGAACCCAAGAGCTTTATATAAGGTGTGTTGTGATATTCTGGACCGCTGATAATTATTAATTCGGATGCATAAATTTTGAAGTCCGACTGTACAGCCCGGTCGCAGGTTTTCCCATGTATTCCTTTGTATTTTTGTTAAAATGATTCAAACCCGATTTTCAAAAGAAAGTGTTATGCTACGGACCCACCGATGATTATAGGCTCCGGTACATAAATTTTGAAGTCCGACTGTACGGCCCGGCTGCAGGTTTTCACATATATTCCTGTGTATTTGGTAAAACGATGTGGTTGCGATTTTTTTATGTAAAAACCCATATGGCGGATCCGATATGATATAGTTCCCATCTATAATGTTTCAAGTCCGACTGTACGGCTTGACCATGGGGTTTTCTGTGTTTTCCTGTGTTAAGCCCCTCCACCGTTGATTTACCCTTCGTGGATCCAATGGTCCACGCAGATTTCGGGTGAACGAGTTGCTCGAGGAATACTCACTCGAAAAGCGGTATCCTTTTTCCTCCTAGTTGCTACGTGTAACTTGAAGAATGGAATCGGGGGCATTCCTCGCAATACTGGTTACCACTCAGGCCCTTTCTGAAATACCATCCAGTCCGGTGTAATGCAATGATTTTCAGTGTAAATTGGATTTTCGCTCACGGGACTTAATCAATGCATAAATTTAAAATCAGGGTCTAATTCTTTCACATTTGATGTAATAAACGTTCATGAAGGTAAGACTTATGTTTTTTAAAGAATTTTTGTCATATTTTCATAAGCATGACTGGTGTCTATTATCTTTGCAGGCAAGGAGTAAAGGATGCATAAGCGGATCCGAAGAACTCATATATGTGGATGTGTTCTATTGAAAGAGCTGGCCTTTAAAACCCGTTGGAACTAGCCACTCCAACCGAAAACATGTCTAATTGGGGTCTATGATCAAGTTAGTTCCCCTTGTTGGTATAACAAAAATTCACCATGTCAACATGTCCTTCATCAACAACTTTTTCGTGAATTATCAACATTGTTGGAAGCAACACTTGAAGAGAATTGTGATCCTTAGGGGTTTGTGTGACTGCTATAGGAAGACACATAGTCTTGTAGTATCCTGCATAAACCCTATAGGATCACATTTGAAGCACTAGACCAAGAAATTTGAACATCATGGAGCTTCAGGAGACTCCAACACTAGTCCTGAGCAACTACATGATCCCTTGTAGTGCTACAAGTTCCCTAATCAGCAACAACAACAACATCTGATCCATGGTGGCACCTATAGTTCGATTACCTAAATCATGGGACTTCAATCAAAAATGAGAAAATTCAAGCCAATGAAAAGGATTGATGAAAGTAACATTTTGTACCTTAGAGAGAATTCCAACAACTTCATCAATGGTCCAGTAGCCTCATGCAAACATCAACTGGTCGATCATCAGCTACAACACTCACATCAGGAGCATATCAGCAACTGCATTTCAACCATCTGACTAGAGATGTGAAGCAACAACAACATCAAAAAAAGCCTAGAAGACCTCCAGAAATAAGGTTATAAGCATTAGGACCTCCAATAGATTATCACATGCAGCTTTAGGATCATCAAATGCAACCTCCACATCTACAACAACATCTTGCACAAAAAAAAAACACTCGTGGTAAGACACATATATGCAACTCTTTAACCTCACCCTTTGAACTTATTATAGCATGAGAAAACATTAAAAGTGTGAGAATGAAAGGTATTTTATAGCGAAACTTAATAGCAGAAAGCCTCAACTTTATCTAGTAATTCACTTAACTTTTCTTCAAAGGACACTCACACATATGGGAGATAAATGAGACAAAAGTGTAAAAAGAATTTAGAAAGTGGGATGATATCATGGAGTACAATGTAACAACCCACAATTTAAATACACAACTAATTAGATCAATTATGCAATTTATAATTGACATACAACTATTCAACTAATTAGCATATAATTTCCAAAAAAACGAGTAGAGACGACTTACCTATAGCGACGATATTTCTTACTTGTGACTTTGGAGTTGAATGCTATTTGAATCCCACTATACACAACAAAGTTTTTGGGGACCACTTTCTACCCAACCATAGGCTTAGCTGCACGTAATCTTTCTATAGCTGGCCACCCTCGAGCCCTCAATCAACGTACTACTACCAGGGAATCCTTTGTCTCACAACACATCCAAGAGAATGGATGAATGGATGAATGAATGAATGAATCTCATCCTCCTCATCGTCCATTAAATAGACCAAAAAATGGAAAGGGATCCATATGAACACATTCCATGTGTCATCATGCCAACTTTTATTTCTTTATTTTAAGTTTTACTTAATTTAATATTTCTCTTAATTTAACTTTTTTCTTATTTTATTCCTTTTTTGTTTACTTTAACTATATCTTACATTTTTTATAGTTATATATATATATATAATATAGATATATATAAATATATATATATATATATTTAAAACCCTAGTTTTATATATTATTATTTATTATATATTCTCTTATTTTATTTATTTATTTACTACTATTATTATTAGGGGGCATTGCATACTACCCCTCTTTAAGGAACTTTGTCCTAAAGTTAAGTTGAATCATGTAACATTTTATTTTGTTTAGTTATTTATTACTTCACGTTTTTCCTACACCCTCTGCTGAGCTAGTATACCTAGC
Organism: Pinus taeda; assembly: GCA_000404065.3. Classification (NCBI taxonomy): domain Eukaryota; kingdom Viridiplantae; phylum Streptophyta; class Pinopsida; order Pinales; family Pinaceae; genus Pinus; species Pinus taeda. Next base: position 138,004 of record APFE030944688.1, read on the forward strand.
AGGCATCGAAAGTTTCCACAACACCCGAGAAATCCCAAGGAATCTTTGTCCTTTTTCCCAACTTTCAGAACCTGGAATAAAGCCTCATCAATCTGTACCATAGCCCAAGGCTGACCCCAAGGCTCGATCTTGAGTAAGACCTCATCTGCCCCAAGGTAAGCACCTGACTCAGTACTCCATACAATGGTACTCTAGACATCTCAAAAGGCTGGCCTACTCCCTCCACATTCACTAAGGTGCACAACCCCAGGCATCAAAGTCCTTACACCTCTGCCAGAATTCAACATCCCAATCCAATATCAGGCACTTAGTCTCCTCAAGATGGTCCCATAGCCCCTCAAGATCTATCCATCAAGAGTTATAAAAGGCAAAGGAACCAACAACATATGTAGTGTGGATTGAGTATGTCCCTAGCCCATATGGTGTTTCATATTCTCCCTCATAGGTATGAGCTCCCACGAGATCATCAAATAACTAACCCTCTCGACCCATTGTGGATTTCCTGTCAATCACCACATCTCAACATAGAATGAATGCATTAGTTATCACATTAACATATTTATATCAAAGATATATCACGACATCACATAATAAATGGATCCACATATCAATATAACTTCATATCATACCATCATAATCCATATGCCACATCATGCATATCATATTTATCATGAGCATACAAGATCATTATCATAACATAATAAATTAATAAGCACCACATATACATGACATCATTAACGTCTCATATCATGAAACATCATCACAATATTATACTTCAACATTTCCATATTGACATAACGAATAACTGAAACCATAACTTCTTATCTAATACCATAATGATTTAATATTTAAATAATAAAAGTTAAATGTTTCAAAAAAGTTTTTGTTTTTGTTTTTTTTGTTTTTATAATTATCATGAATACTAATAAGTAAGATGAGCTCATTAAAACTATTATAAATTCAAATAAATAAGATGAGCTCATTAAAACTATTATAAATTCAAATATGAGTATAAAAACTATTATAAATTCAAATATGAGTATAAAAATGGCAGAGAAGAAAAAATCCAAAAATCCAAATTTTGTTTTTTATTCCATATTATATAAATATATATTTTTTATTTTTCATAATTATTACTTTAAAAATAAATTAAAAATAACCTCCCAAACAAGTATCCTCAAGTATCCTCTTTAGAACAAAATTAATAACCTAACTTATTCCATATTTAATATAATTAATAACAATTATTTTATGTTCAATAATCAATAATATATAATAATTCATATGACTACTATAACAACTATCATTTTACGTTCAATAATTATTATCTAGAAAATATATAATAATTTAAAAATGCATCCACATTGACTAAAACTTTTACATAATACTTCTTTCCAATCTAATTTTATTTTTACATTATTTAATGTATATCCTCTTCATCTCACCCATAACCTTATTGATTTCAGTTCCTTGCCCTAAAACTCTTTATCTCACCCATAACCCAAATCATATTGATTACTCAACAACCATGACTCTATCTCACCCATAACCCAAATCATAATGATTACTCAACAACCATGACTAATAACACGATGGATGGCCGCATGAAGAGTTCTTGAATTAATGGAAAAGTTTCGTTTGGACCAATTGAGCCTTGCCTTTTTCTCGTCCCAAAAAAAACCTTTGGGAATACCACACGCATTTACAAAATTTAATTCTAGAATAAGATTGTAGGCCAGAAGAACTTAGACAAAGAGTATAATCCTTTACTTCTTTTTTAATTAATAAAAAGAATTATAATGCGTGTATCCACTTATCATGAATGTAAAGAAAAGTTGTATAAAGTTTATTTTTATTAGAATTATCCCATTTTATTTTATAACGTATTCAAGGTTACACATGTATATAATTATATACGAACGATAAGAAATTAAGTTTATATTTTAAATCAATTTTATCTACCATCATAAAAGAAATCATATTTATTTAATAATTTGTGTATTATATATATATATGTATATATATATATATTTTGTAAGTTTGGCAGGGTTACATTGCCATCATGTCCAATATATTATTTTGATTGGAGCAAGGAAATGAACTAATGACTTCACATCAAGGAGTGCCTTAACAAAGCACCTAATCATTGTCTATCCAAGACCCTGTAGATGTGTAATAATTATTTAAAAAAAATACTAGCAATTGCCCCTAAAGGTGCAAAGATACATCGAACAAATAAAAGATTGGGGAATATCATCTTGAAGTTACAGAGAACCAGTTTCCTTTATGGTCTCTAAAGGAAAAATAAAGAACACCCTCAAAGACCAACGACCAAAGGCAAAAGAAAGAATACCCCTCAAATTTGAAGGAATCAACTTATAGGACTAGTTTTGGTGGTAGGATTGAGTTTGGAAAATCGGGGTATGAAACATTTTGGGCCCAGTTTGAGGCCTTAAATGGCATTTTTTTGGGGGGGGGGGGGAATTTTCCACTCAAATGTAGCACCCTGTGATTCTATTCTATAGATAAATACCTTTCCAACAATCCAAGAAAGATGTCAATTGAAGTATGGATGCAAAATTTATGCCTCCCATAAGTTGTCCTATTGTGATTGACCACCATAAATCGACAGGATGCCAAATCAACCCCCATTACTCGTGGAAAATGGATAGTCACATGGAGACTATGAAGAAAACTCTATAAGGGTCAAACTTGTAACCCTAGTTCAGAGTTAAAGATATCAAACTTGACCCCATGTTGGCTATCATGTGTCATAAACATGTCACTATGAGGAAAAACGATTTCCATTCTATTTGAGTGCATTTTATTCCATAGTAGAGTAAAACAGTTAGGAATGGACAGATAGAGCACAAAACATAGGAGGGTTGAATTCTATAGCGGCCCACTAACGATAGGTCTTAGGTAACTCCATAAAGAGCGTTTTTTGCTTTGCATTTTCGTCATTTCATGATAGACAAAAGGGAGAAGAACATCCTCATATTCCAACTAGGTTTTCTCTCAGAAGGGTTTCCTAGTTCATATCTTACTATTCATTCTAATTGGTGTGTTTTTGTTTCATTGTTCTCCATTTTTGACATTTATATATTAATAAGAAAAACAACATCTAAGGAAAAATCACCCTCATAGTATATATTTTATATTTTAGTTTATTTTCAACATATTTGTTGTGATGAATTCTCTAGTGGAATATCCACAACAATTTTCAGATTAGCCGAGGCATCCAAAGACACATCAAAGTGGACTTATATCCTAGGTTTGTCTACCCCTCTATTCTTACCATAGTAGGTGAAAATGTCAATTTTGGGAACTAAACCTAGGTTGGGAGGAAAACAAATAATTCTCCCAACTACCCTAGCTATGAACCTTGGACAATATATAAATTTGGAGGACATAGGAGAATGTAGCTATCACTGACATCTTGCAATCCAATACTACTAAGGACTTATGAATTGGAAATGATATCTTGCAATCTAATACTACTAGGGACTTATGAATTGGAAATAGTCAAGACATTTGGAGACACTTCCATATGAGGATCCCACTATAGGGGGATCTACTCTTCAAGCCTCATAACAATAGTCCAATATTAATCATTCAACATGTACAAACTCTACCCCTACTAGTTTTGAACTTGTGATTTCCAAAGAGGAAACACATGTTCTTAACTAAATAATTTACAACCTTTACTCTAACTATAATATCATGAAGCCCAATAATTGATCTATTATGATTTTTTCAAAGTAAAAATATTGAGTTTTACATTTTTCTCAATAATTTAACAAAATTTGTAAATTTTAAATTAAAATTCTAAAAACTACAAGTGAGTTGTAAATATAAACTCATTTGAAAAACAATATATTAATTTGTAGAAGATTTTTCTCCAAAAGAATATTCTAAAAAGTATTTTCATAAATAAGGTATTTAATAAATATGTCTATATATTTCATAAGTAAGGTATTTAATAAATATGTCTATGTATATGATGTTTTTATGTAAAAAATTTCAACTAAGTCTTTAGTGCTGTTTAAAAAATAATATTATAATATTAAACAAATTAATAAAACATTAAAATAATTAATTCAAAACATTAAAATAATTAATTAAAATAATCCCTAATTTGATTTAAAAAACGTTCTTATATTACTATATAAATCAGTTTGAAATTAATAATTTAAATTTAGATGGTTTACTCCATTCACATATCGGCTTCTCCATATAGATTCACATAAAGTTTCTCTATTTGCTTCTGCTTGGACGGTTTACAACATTGCAAATGGTTATAAACATGTTTAGTACATAGCATTGTATGACAACAATGCAATTATAAACTTGTTCAAAAATGCTAGAAAGTGCATTGAGTTCTATGAACAAAACTCTCTAATTGTATGTAGAAAACAACGGCCATAAATTCTATGCTATTGGGATTTTAATGTCTTATAGTATTCATAATTTTAATGTCTTATAGTACTCTTTTTTATGTATGACCATAACTATTTCATGTGATGGTATAATCATCTTTATCGGCCACAATAAATGTGGTTACGGCATCTACACATCATTGCATTCGTGCGATGAGATCAACCAAAACGCTCACAACATCATACGGACAAGGTTTTCGATACGAACATTATATTACATAGAATGCAATAGCATTAAATATTACATTCCGATTGTACCTGTCAAGTCAATTTGAATTAGGTTTTTGTTTGTATCATATTTGTTAAATTTTTATTAACTTTTATTTTATTTATGATAAGTGTTTAAAATGAGTAATGTTAAACTTGTAAGGACCTTTTTTAGAATATTTTATCTCAATTACTATGCTCATTCTGAATCTTTTATTTATATTATAATATTTTTAAAATAATTTAGAATAAATTATATAAATTTATTATTAATTATTAATTTAATAAAAAATAATATGTTATAAAATATAATTTATATATTAATAAAAAATAAATATTTTTACAATTACTTAAATAATTTTAAAATACATATTTATGAATTAAAGATAATAAGTTAATTAAAATGTTATAATAATTTAAAATTTTTTATTTTTTTATAAAAATAATTATTGACATTATGGATATGATATAATTTTATTAATTTTTTTATATATAATTTATAAAAAAAATTGACAAAATTCAACATAAACATCAAACTTATTTTTTAAATCTCATTTATTATTATCATTTTTTTTTATAAAGAAGAAATACATTGAATATAAAGAAGAGATTTTAATCATTGAAATAATGGTATCTATATTAATACCAAATAATAATGTTTATGTTAATGTGATTATAATAATGATAATTCATGTTCATTGAGATCAAAATTAGTTAATCTCATTTTTAAAAGGTAAAGATTAATTAATTTTTTTAAAAATTTTGTTTTTAAAAGGGAAAGTTTATTTAAATTCATTGAAATCTTGTGTTTATGCTTTAAAATTTGTAAGAGAAACATTCCAAGATTATCATAGTTTTTTAGATTTGGGAGGTTAGAAAGGTAAATGAGTTTTAATTTGAGAAATTGATTTTCATATTCAACCATCACAAAGATGACAAATTTTTACATCCCACAGTTTTAGGAATTTTCCCAATGACCATTGTAGTTATGTAGTTCATGGGAGTTGGTTCTTGTTTTAGTAATGTTGATTTCTTTTTTATACTAGTTAGAACTAAAATATATTTTTGATCTTTTAGAATCCGGGTTACTCCCTCGTAATATCTTGGCTTCCTTTTAATGTCTAACTCTTCATTGCACCACAAATCCTCTTTAAATTTAGATACAATTATATTTTTAATATTGTCTGTATGGGTAGGATGACATCCTCCTATATTCCCTAATGATTTAACCAACACATCATCTTGATTGCATCTTTGCTTAAGGTGTTGATAGTAATGGATAGAGTTCAATTTTTTTTTGGGGATTCTCTTATCATCCATGTTGTTTATCTTGTTCATGTACATTAGGTCCTTAACCATAGTTGATCTATAAACTATCATGGATATTCCACTAGATAGTCCATCAAAACATATATGTTACTTAAATATAAATCTATACTATGAAGGGTTAATTCCTTTAGATTCGAGATCCCTTATTACCAATTTTGTTGTTTATGTATGCAATAAATTAAATGTGAAAAATAAAGAAAAGTATTCACAATCACTCACAAACCACAATGAATGCCAATTATTTTATGGAAAACCATTTCAAAAGAAAATTCATTCAAAAGGTGAATCTACTATGTTCTCTTTTATCTCGAATTGAAATAATGCAAGTGCAAAGGAGAAGACGTTATCTATGTACTTACCTGAGACATGTGGTCCATGGGATATTACAAAATGTAAACCCTCTCAATTGTGCTCTCTTTGTCTCTATCCACTCTGAGCTACCTAAACTTGACATGTGGCACATATTCTATAAGGTATTGTAAAGTTCAATAGGATACTTAATTTGATCTACCTAATGGAATTTAGGTAAGACATTATGTTGCATTGAGTTGTGCACATTATGTTACAGGGCTCCAAAGATAAATAAAGGAATTATTAATATATATCTATAATAATAATAATAATAAAACTTAAATAATACTAAACCACTTATCAATAAAGTTTTCATCTTTAAATGTTAGTAGTGAAGTGGTAAAGGCTCAAATCTTTATCTATTTTTGCAGATTTTCTTATATGGCATGTATAGTGTACTTTTCTTTTTCATAAATTCAACTTTAGTTTTCTTTTTCATAAATTAAAAATTAAAATAAATCTTCTCTCTTCATGTACATGATACATCTATTATTATAACTAAGCAAAGTTCCTTGGTAATGATATGTTTTTTCATGTGTGCAACATTGAGTAAGATATAAATATAAAAGTAACTTAACTTGCAAACTTGATAACTTGTAAATGAAACAAATAATCCCATTCTAACTACATTCCTCAAAACTAATGTAACATTGATAGAATATAACATCAAATCCACATCATGAATTTAAAAGTCAATGAAGACATTGTCATACACACAAGTTCAAATTCATGTATTTGTATTCCAAATTTGTCTAGTTATACATTTTTCTTTTCTACAAAATGGAACTTCATTCCCAACATAGATAATGGAAGTTCATGCCCATGAATGACATTATGGAAATGCCGCCTCACGACTGATCTAGAAGTTGGGTGTATAAGTCACCATCGCCACTCTTGGCACTCCCAAGTGCATTTCCAAAGTGATATTGCTGCAAAAATTCAATAACCAATTAGTTTTAAAATCCAAAATGCATATATAAATTTCGTTAATTAATGATAAGTTTTTAATCAACTACTCATTCTCACCATGAAGATCTAAGGCAATGGAGAAGACTGCCCTTCCTGGGTAGATGGTGGAGCAATTGATGATGGATATAGGCATGGTTCAGGGGTGATGGATAAAGGCATGGTGAGAGAAAAAATGGAAAAATGTAGTGGGTTGGGGCGATGATACATCCCCATTAGTTGTACGATAGTGGGAATAACCCTAGGGCGAGGGATCACCCTAGGGGGGGAAATTGGAATGTTAAGGGTTGATGATCGAAGCAATGAGAAGGGCGGATGGTTAAAGGGTAGGGGTGGGAATTGAGAAGGATTTGGGGAGGCGGTTATAGGCATGGGAGAATTTATATAGGAAAAAGGTGGTGGGTGTGGCCGACAATACATCCCCATTGGTTGTACAATAGGGGGAAGCACCTTTGGGGAGGGAATTGGGATGGTATTGATTGGAGAAGTGCTCCCAATGATATATTTTCTTTCATCGACATGCTCATCAAATAATTGGAGTCGACAAGTTGGCCCGCCAACTGTAACAACAAAAAAAGTTCATATAGTTATGCCTATGCATTACAAATGATAGTATATCATATTTCACATGAAAAAATGCATAACATCATATTTACCATTTTTGTGTATAATAGAATGTTGCACTAACTCAAGCATGTGGTCCACAGTTCTTTGTCGTTGAGAAGACAACTCCAGTTGTTCATTCATGCTCTTTTTTTTTGCACGAACTTGTCCAACCCTTTCAAATTGTAGTTTATCTTTCCTTGCATTTGACTTGTGACCACAATGCCTTTTCTTGTTGACTGGGCTCAAGAAACTATGTTTTCTCTTGGTAGTGATCTTGGATGGAGTTATAGTATTGAATTTTTTTTTGTTGTATTCTTGACATACTTTGTCTACCAAGTTGTTTAATTCATATGCCTGTTCCAAATTTGTAGGTATTATGGATCTCAATTTCTCATGAGTTGATGAGTTAACACGTTTCATCTCATCATCTTCAAATAATGCACTATCTAGTCGTACATTGGTCGTTTCAACATTATATGAGAAATTATCTAAATCATCAATGCTTGTTTCATTATGATAATTTACAATGGGAGGAGAATCCAAGCATGGTAGAAGCTCTGTTTGGATTTCTGGGCCAATATAGGTGATTCATTCAAATCAAATAAAATTCTAGGAATTTTTGTAGTAGGATTAGTAACTAATACAAATAAACCAAATTATATAAACAAATATTATTTTAACTCAAAAGTAAATGCAATTAATTTTTTTTATATAAAATAATTTATATTCCATAAAACTTAATTATATGTTAAGAAACTCGAACTAATCCAAATATACTAAATTTATATGTTATGAAAACTAAGTCAACCAAAATCACTAAATTCTTATTAACAAACAAAATCCTAATGAAAATTTTTCCCGTAATGCTTGATTTAAGGCAAGAAATGGAATATTTTTTTAACTTGAAATAACAAAATCAACCAAAATCACTAAATTCTTATTAACAAAAAAAATTCTAATGAAAAAGTTTCCTGGAATGCTTGATTTAAGGCAAGAAATGGAATATTTTTAAACCTGAAATAACAGTTTTTTTTACTAAATCAACCAAAATCACTAAATTCTTATTAACAAAACAAAATCCTAATGAAAACTTTTCCTGGAATGCTTGATTGAAGGCAAGAAATGGAATATTTTTTTAACCATAAATAACAATTTTTTTTTTACTAAATCAACAAAAATCACTAAATTCTTATTAACAAAAAAAAATCCTAATGAAAAATTTTCCTGGAATGTTTGATTTAAGGCAAGAAATGGAATATTTTTTAACCTGAAATAACAGTTTTTTTTAAGAACATAGTATATGTTTCAAAGTTTAATATGACCACTCTTTCAATGATCACTATAAACCAGCAAACGCATTGATATTATCCTATTAATTAAAAAATAAATAAAAATTAAGAAAACGGTTTTACATTAAACCTATCATTACTTAATATCTGCTATTTTTAAATTAAAAAACATTAAATCTGCACGAATAATCAATACGAGCGTCGACCCCCTAATAGTTTCTCAGAGCTGCCTAAATACTCTCAGAGCTTCCTAATCGCTACAGGCACCTGTAAAGATATTATGCAGAAATCGGACGACACCAGGCTTTTCTAGATGTCATAGAAGTATGCTTGAATGACGTTGTTATATAGAAAAGAAAACAATCTCAGCATCTCCATAGGCACTAAAATTGGATCCAAATTAAGCTACACGACTATAGAAAACTTAGACAAAGCAAAATAAATCGTAATGGTAGCATCATAAACTTACTTGTGCAGGTCTGAGAAAGTAGGTGCAGGTCTGAGAAAGTAGGTTTAGTGCCTAAAATCCTTTGTGCCGGTCTTCAAATAGCTCAAAATGTAGAAATGGGTGCCCATACCCTGTTCGCCCTTCACCTATTATATAAAAGGCGGAATTCATTCATCCAGACGGCGGGAAACGGGGAATTAGTGCAGCTAGATACGATTCGTGTTAAATGGAAGCCAACAATCTATGATATCCATCCGCATAAATGCATTCACTGCTAATTGTACCTATCATATCCATCTGCACAAATGCATTCACTGCCCCAGGATGGGCATGGTGATACCATGGGCATGGTATGGTGCTGCATAAGATACTAGTAAGCATTAATGGCCCAATAGCATAGGAATTATTGGTTGCCGAAAACAACCACTATGATAAAATTTCTGATTTTAGCTAAAGCAACTGTCAACTAAAACAAATGTCAAGATCTTCAACCATATGAGTTCACAATGGACACATCTATCCTCCTTTGAATTTAACAATATATGTCCAAAATATGCAAAGTGAGGATGCTCTAAAAGCTTTTCCAGCAAATGCAACGAATTTGCATGAAACCCTTTCAGTTCACCTACTCTAGCATTCTCAGTGCTTGCGGTGCCCTAGTTATTGTTGAATAGGGGAAGCAGATCCATTCTCAAATCATCAAAACTGGATTACCTATAAATTTCTTCATAGAAAGTGACCTTGTCGATATATACACAAAATGTGGGATTTTAGAAGAAGATCGAAAGGTTTTGACAAAATACGGGAGGCCAAACATAGATTCACCGGTGATGTTTATGGTATTATGTCAAATAGTCACTTTGGGAAACACATTGACAATGTTTGTAACAAATAGCTCGGGAGTATACCTCTCTTTTCATTAAATGTTTGGGAGTGATTCACTTCAATTTCAAAGTAATAAAATATAGATACTTACTTTTCTAGTAGCTTGATTGAATTCCTCCGACGATTCCTGGATATATAGCCAAAAATTTATTGTTGATATTCTGTCAAGTTTTTATGGTTCATCTATTGCAGACTTTCAAACTAAGTTGTTGTTACTTCAGGTAATGAAGAAGGAAGTTAAAAGGTGAACATTTGCACAATACCGATTGAACATACAAGCTTGCTTTTATGGCCTTCCTCTGCTGTCTCAAATTACACTCAAACAAAATCAAGCGAATTTGTGAATTTAGCTCAATTTTGAAATGAAGAACATAGATGGGTATTCTTGTTCAGTTGGTCGGACATGATACCTTTGCCTGAGCCACTAGGCTTTGTAGCAGAGCAACAAAAATATTTCATTAGTCCCATAGTTGGAGGCATTCTGAATGACACAATTGGAAACATGAATGAGATGATCATCTCATCATATGCTCTTGATAGTAGAACGATTCACATTGTGCAACAATATTTTACTTGGTTTTGTCTTGTCAAACATGTTTTTTATGCTTGGATGTGCCTTTTTCATAGGTGGTGTTATTCAACATAAGAAAGAATATGTTTTTTTATAAGGTTGTTACTGTTGTCAACTCAAAATTATTATTGATGGCTAATATGGGCCTATTTTACCTAGTTGTGCTACACTTTACACATATAGAATTGCATGTTGGAAAATCAGAATTATCCCTTTCAAGGTTGAGACGGATGGTTGTAGCCTATGTATTCTACCTTGTCTTTCAGCTGAAGAGACATAAACATCTTTATGACCCGGTAGATCAGAATCAAGGTTACCTAGGAAATAATGCTATTTCAAAAGAATTCAAGGAGCTCAGGTTAAGAGAAATATATTGAAAGTATATCAAGGCTTGACAACATTGGTTTCGCTGTTGTAGAGGGGACTCAAATAGCTAGAATGTCAAGATTCCTTTACATTGACATCAACCCAGTAAAGGAAGAAACATCTAAATTTTTTTGGGTCACAAAATTCCTTAATTCATTAGATTTCAATAAACCAAATCTTTAGGCTATTATAGAGATGACTAAGGGAGGCCAGTAACAGAGTGCAACAATGGGAGATTAATTAAGGAGAGAAGAATTAAGGAATTATGTGACCCATAACAGAGAAATTGGGAAAAGATCGATTGAAGCTGAACCACCACTCCTACTGATGGCTTCACTGCCCACAGACAGGCCTGAAAAAAGAAAAATTGAAGTTGCAGAGGTCCAATAAAACTCAAATGAAGAGCCTGCAACAACCGATAAGTTCTGCATTTCTCCTTTTAATAACAAAATCTTGATATTCCTTACCAATCAAAGAATCAAGAACATGTGAAATCATGTGCCACCATAGAGCCCGTGGTTGTGTCAGACGTCGGTTGTAGATGTCGGAGATCATCTAAAAATTCGCATTGGCTCCACACAAAAGAAGACAAATCAGTCAGGGTTAATAAAAGTCATGTCTATAAAAATGAAAACACTGATGGCTATCACACTACAGATCATGGTGATAATAATCTGTAATAATAATTGAGAAAAAGATAATATGTAATAATAATTCAGTGCCTTCGTCTAGTTCTTCCCCAATGAATTTTCATTTCTCTAGCACTTCAACTAATTCACTAGCATCTAAACTAATTTCAAATGTTAAAAAATCCAACGGTTCTTCCAATTTCATATCAATCACCGTCGAACTGCCAATTTCGAATCATACGCCTTGGTCAATGGCATTGATATCGAAGGCGGACGAAAAAGGACTATGCAAAACCTTTCCATGCATTGGATTTTAATTTGATGGAATGACGAAAATGGAGAGCGAGCATTGGCGGGGGTGAACAATATTTTCTCACCCCAAGCTTGCAATGAAAACACTTTCGGTGTAATTATTTAGTGATTTATATAATTATTATTTTAAAAGATAGAATTTGTATTTATCTCTCAAATCTATTTTCGTTAAATTTCTCACTCTGATTATGAACAAAATTATTGATAAATTTAATTAAGTATTTTTCTCAAAATTTTACCTACAAGTCACATCGAGTTGAAATCTGCTCTAATACTATATGAAACAATCCACAATTTAAACATACAAGTAACTAGATCAATCATACGATTTATAGTCAACACACAACTATTCAACTAATTAGCATAGAATTTCCAAAAATACGAGTAGAGACGATATTTCCTACTTGCAATTTGAATCCCACATACCGCAATAAAGTTTTTAGAGACGATTCTCTACCCAACCGTAGGTTCAACTTCACATAGTCTTTCTATTGCTGGCCACCCTCGAACCCTCAATCAACAAACTACTGCCAAGGAATCCTTTGTCTCACATCACTTTTTTTCCAAGAGAATGGATGGATGGATGAATGAATATCATCCTCCTCATCGTCCATTAAATAGACAAAAAATGGAAGGGTATCCACATGCACACATTCCATGTGTCAACATACCAACTGTTATTTCTTTATTTTAAGTTTTACTTAATTTAATAGTTTTCTTAATTTAACTCGTTCTTAATTTTTATTTTATTTTTTTTGTTAACTTTACTTATTCTTACTATTTTTATAGTTTACATTTATATATATTTATTTAGAGCTCGAGTTTATTATTTACTAGTTTATTTATTTATTATTATTATATTCTCTTCATTATTTATTATTATTATTTTTATGAATATATCTACTCCTATATTAATACAACAATATATTACAACGAGGTTATGGCCTCTTGAAGGCGAGCCTTAGGGACCGACATGATTACAATATTAACTTATCAGCATTCAGAGATAAACCAGCTGAATAATGCATTGGAGAAGTGTAGAGAGTTTGACCATGCCTTGAGCAAAAAAACAAAAAAACTAAAAAAATACCCCAATGTTTTACATGGAACTGTGCTTTGAGCAGGGGCCTTATTGCAGCAGTTACGGAGAGAACCAGAACATAACTAATAAGCCAAAACATAACAAAACTAAAAACCGGAACATAAATGGACATAACATAACTAAGAACCGTATCAATACTGTCTTCAAAACCAGCAGAGTCTACAGACAAGGATAGATTTCGAGGACTGGCAGGGAGCCTCCTTCACGGTGGAAATTGGCTGTTGGGACGGAAGCACTTATCACAACTATAAGGCCGGAAGTGAGTAAAAAACCTCGAGCACACAAAATTTCCAAGAAGCCGAAGAGCACCGACCTGTTTAATCGCCATGGGAGGGATCAGGTTGTTCTTCGACTATGCGGCAACCATACAGGTGTTCATCTTCGTCCTCAAAGGGGTGGTCGTCTCTGCAAGTTGAAGCACTCGGGCTTGCCTGATCTTTCAGGATATGGGAGGCAATGCTTTTGCTAGAGCCTGAAGCTTTGCTCGACTCATAGTTTAGCTGGACAGTGCCAAAGCTATCATCCGCCTTCTTTTCCACCATAACCCCAAGGGAACCACCAACCTGATCAGCTTTGATTTCCTTGAGCTTGATAGTAATAGAGGCCATGAAGGTGAGGTTGCCGTGACTGCAAGGAAACTGAAACTGAGCCGAGTTGGAGTTGAGGGGGATCGCTGCTGCATTGTGCAAGCCTCTGCCTGTGCCCCAACCACTTCTTGTGGCAGGATACCGCTCCATACTAAAATCTGAACAAAAGGTCGAAGAGTCCATAGTGGAGGTGGATACTTGACGGCCTGATCACCCCCTAGAGCTATTGCACCTACTGTTCATCCTCTGATGTAGCTTCGGCATATCCGACAGACCAGAATGCTCCGGACAGCTTGAGAGGTCGAGGAGGTCGGAAAGGTTGAGAGAAGGCTTAGCCTTAGGATCCAGAAGGCTGAGGCGAGGGGTGGAGACACGGAGGCTGTCTAGATTGCAGTTAAGGCAGGGAGGAATCTGAAGGCTCATCCAGCAATATGCCCAATGAGGCAGAGCCCAGAGAATCCCGGGAGAGGATTGAGGACAGGCCTCTGAAGCCGCGAAGGAGAGAAATGAACGAAGAGGGGAAATGCAAATGCTGCTAGAGGAGGGCGACATGTTGGGGAAATGAACCGGAGGAGAAGGAAAGACGGGCTACATTAATGCAGCATAACTCTTGTACGCCAGAGAGTTAAGAGCAGGCGCTGTGGGAGATGGAATGGCGGCTGAGAGAAGCCACGTGCCCCTCCAAACAACTGTCCACACGCTAGATCCAACTCCAAACAGCTGTCCACACGCTAGATCTAGTACCAAGATCAGACACCTGGATCCGTGAAATTATTTATTATTTATTTACTATTATTATCTTTTCTTTATTGTTTATTATTTATTTACTTATATTTTAATATTATATTATTTTGTTTATTTATTATTATTATTATTAGGGCCCATTACACACAAAAAGTAGGTGGGGTAAACTCAGTTAACTTAAAGCACTCCAAGTTTATTTTGCCTGCAATATCGTTAAGGAAAAATTAAAAAGAAAAAATATAGGTGGGGCCACCTCACTTAACTCAAAATTTTTTGCATGCAATGTTGTTTAAAAGAGAGAGAGAGAGAGAAGATATATAATATATTATATATATATATATTATATATATATATATATATATATATAATGGTGGACCGACCACCTCTTGGCATGCAAATTGGTTGCTACAGGATCTTACATGTGCTGCTATAGGAAAGTTACAAGATGCTACATGAGAGAAACAAATTTCTATAGGAAGAATAAAATTTCTCAGAACAACCACCAAAGCCTTAAATGACTTGAAAAACAAGGGAATATTGAAAGGAAATGTAATTTCAAAAGTATTTCCACTTGCATTTGACAAAATTGCTCAAAATATATCAGTTATTAAAGAGTATTTTTTCTACATTATATAGTGTGAATTCAAACAGTGCCACAATTGGATGGTCTGATTATCCTTTTTTAGTTTGACAAATGTGGAAAATTTTCATGAGATAATTGGTTAACCGTCCTATCATTTCCTCTCCTTGAAAAATTATGCATATTTCCTCTGCTACAAAATTCCTTGTTACACATGAAACTTAAACTCCTATAGCAACAAAGACCCAAATAGAGTTGGAAGAGGAAAAGATAAAGGAGAAACACAAGAAGAAAAAAAAAAGAGAAAAAACAATAGAAGAATAAGGGGTAGAAATAGAGGAAGAAACAAAAGAAAATATAGAGGTAGGGGCAAAGTTATCAAATCTAAAAACAGAGACGAGACCAACTGAAATAGAGTTGGTTGAGCTTCATTTGGCATAATCAAAGATTAAATCTCAAGTGCTAGCACCACAAATAAAGTCTCAAGATCCTCATAAGGACATAAAGACACCAAGAAGACCAACTAAGAATAGGAAGGATGAAGCAAAATACCCTATGATACACAAAGAATTGGAAATAAATTGAGGAAAATGTAGGCTTTCATCCAAAAGGGACAACTACATCAAGCACAACATAGGATGTCAGATAATGCATTAGGGAAATGAGTGAAGAAAAGAAGTGAAAATAATATGAATAGGTTGCTAGATGCTGAGCAACAGTTTTAGTAGGGGGGTATGATAGGCCTCTAAATTAGATACAAATTAAGGCCCATCTAACCTTTCCTATGCACATAAAGGATATATTAAATCTCCCCTTCTGCACTTAACAATTATTTCTTAGCTTTAATAATTTCTTAGGAAGGTTTAGAGATAATTGCATATTATGCCTAATATTGTTTATTTTGCATAATATTGAGTAAATTCTTACGATCTACAAAATTAGAGAATTTAGCGACTTTCTCCCTACCACGAGACGCTACATGATGGACCAATAAATGAATATGATATTATGAAATAGTTGATGGTTTATGGAGCTCCAGTACTTTAGAGAACCTAGGGATGTGTTCCTTGTTACACAAGAAGCCAAAAGTCAATATTTAATGAAGATTCCTACTCTTGGGAACCATATCCACTTTTTGAGGTGTTTTGGAGGGGAAAGTTGTCTCCTTTGAATGAGGACGCTTCCCCATTTATTTTCATAGTACCAATTCAAATGTGACTCGAATTAGCCTCAGGGGCATGGATTTTTCAGTCTCCTTGTGAACATTTTTTTTTTTTATTTAGTAGCTTTACTTTCATTTCCAGTAGATATATACTTGAATTGATTCTAATAATGAATTTTGGTGTCATTTTCAGCTTCTAAGACTTGGTTTCCTCCATAGGACTCTGAGTATCCTTGGGCTTGGCTATCCCAGGAACCTTAGAGCCATGTTGTACAATTTATTTATCTTCTTTGAATGTCTTGTTCACTTGCATTTCTTATTCTTGCATTTCCTATTTATGCATTTAGTATTCATGCTTCATTTGTTGTAGGTTATATTGGTTAAATGATTGAAGTGAGTTTTTTTGCAGGTTATTTATATAGTTACAAATATGATGTGTCCTTAGAACATCTATGTGAAGTCATATTCACCATTTAGTTACTTGTATTGGCTTACTAGTTCTCAATTCTAGAATTTATGAAAGTATCCTATAGAAAAACAATAATAATTTTCTGCTGAATTTTAGCACATGTTAATGAGCTTCTTTTGAGTTGATTCCACTTGTATTGAGGCTTAAAAACATCCAAAATAATAACAAAATTTACCCCATAGTATTTTCACTTAATTAGCTCAGGAATTTGGGTGCTTAGATCAACTTACTAGTTCATTGTTATGAAATTTCTAATTTTTAGTAGTAATTTTTTGCTGAATCTTAGCACATGCTAATGAAGATATTTTGAGTTGATTCCACTTGTATTGATGCCTAAAAACATTTAAATTAATAAAAAACTACCCCATATTGTTTTCATTCGATTATCTTGGGCATTTGGTAGGTTAACTCGACAAACATGCTTGTTGTAGCAATCTTGTAGCAACATAAAGTTTCTTGTAGCAGTTTGTTTTCGAGATCTTACCTTGCCCATGTTCACTCCAAAATTCATGGTAGAAGTGTATTTATGTCTTAGAATAGCCTATTAATTCTTTGAGACCAATTTGGTCGATCCGAGGCTTGGTCAGGTCACCATTTAGATTTTATGTTGCTTGCTTCTTGAATATTGATTTCTGCAACTAGTCTAGATTTCTTTTCCCACAATTTATTTTAAGGAAAGTGTTATTTCCTTATTGCATGAGTAATATAGGAATTTCATTTCCTGCAAAATAAAATATATTTCCTTTAATTCCATTTCCTTTCCAACAAGATAGATTAGATTTGCTTGGTTGTCATTATGCTTTACATTTTTGCAATTATAATAGATTTCTTTTTTGTCATTTACTTTCCTGCAAAAGTAGAATATATTTGTTTATTTCTATTTATCTTATGCAACTTAGGATTGATGACTTACTTAGATATTTTATCATTTGAATTTTTTTCATTTCTTTCTTTCACATACATCAAAGGGAGTATGACTAGGAAGAGGAAAGTGTCTATTGCACATACAATGCCGACTCCTCTTAAGTTTGTATGGACCCTGAGTTGATAATAAAAGTTGGTGGCCTTGGGAGTTGCAACATTATTTTTTAAATACTAAGGCTTATCAACCATCACCCATGACTCTCCTTTATTCATTCCAATGACTTCCCCAAGATGAGACACTCACAATCTGTAACTTAATATCTTTCACACGGGGAATTCCATTCCCTCAGTGTCAACATGATTTTCCAACACTCAACACGCGCTTAGGTATTTTTGTTTCCCCAACATTTTTTTCTTATACCATTCTCTCTGGAATTCTCTCCTTCCATGGAAAATTCCCGACTTACAATTCCATCCCCCTGTTTTTTTTCTTGCATCCCCTTTCTTTCATGGGGCTATTTGTATCCCCCTTGTCACTCTTGTTCCCTCAAAATGGGAAATATGGGGATTTCCCTTGGAAATATTCTTTCCAATTGTTAGGTGAATTGTGTGGGTGGTTATGCTAGCCCAACACCACTCGACCCTCGCCTTGTATCATGGATATGTATCCCTTTTCCATCAACTCTAATATAAAAAGTTATTTATATTTCTAATAACACATTACAAAAATTAGGGTGTATAACATATTTTCATCCATATGCTATGTTCCTTTTCCATGTTTTTAGATGCATGAAGTATATACAATTTTTTTTTGTAGCTATCTCATTTTGTTATGTCATGTTTGCTTGTGCAATGCAATTTTTTCTGCATTGGCTTAATGTTTTATAAAATTTATAAATCCTATTATTGGTAAATCAAAATTAGAAATTGCTTTACCTCCACACATAGTTTATTTTCGCATAGACTTTACCTTCGCAGATGCCTTACTTCCACAAAATATTTAGCTATGTACATCCTTCTACTGCAAAAATAGAAGTGGAAATATTTATGAGTGGAATTTATCAAATTTGATAAATTATTCCAATTATAAAATTATTTGAATTTAAAGTGAATTTACTACTTTCAATCTATTTTTGTGTTGCATGCATCCAAATCATAATATGCATTAATTAAATTAATGTCGATGTTTTACTGACTAGGTACAATTGCAAGCTCGGTTGAATTTCTGTCTTTTATTACAAGGAAATTCCTTCTAGAACCAATGACCCAAACTTCTTTGATTTGACAATTCACATGTGCATTAGGCTCCCACTAGCACATGCTTTTAAAATGGAGTTTTGCTTTGATGATATTCAACAAATAAGATCCCTTTGATCCACTGGCCCTACAAAAAAAAAGGTGCTCCCGAAGAAATCCAACAGCCCTAGTTATTCATGATCAATAAACTCACTGCTAATATATATATATATGTGTGTGTGTGTGTAATTTTTGCTACTATAACACACCTCCATAAACCCATTCAGCTATGCACATGATTTACATACACACATGGTTTAATTCCACATATACTTTATCTTACCATATGCCTTATTTTCACATAGTCTTTTAGTCACACATTCTTCTGTGGCACAACACTTCCTCTTCGTCTCACATCCTCGCTTCTACATTTTCACACACATTCCTACTCCACACACTTCCTGAATACACCTACATCTCGTACAACACTCCTTCCACACATGAACCACTCTAGACAATTACATTTTTTTATTTTTCCTTTCCCGATTGCTTTCCTACTCAACCCCGTCAACTGCTTATACGCCATTTGTTGTCATTACAAATATTTCCTGATATAATATTTGTCACTGTTTGATGGTTTTTTACACCTTAAGAATTATTCTTATAGATAAATAAATTATGCAAACAACTTTAAAAAACTGGAATGCAGGAAACACGTTTATAGATAACTAAGAATATAATGATTGTTTAATCCATGCACTTATAGGAGCTTAAGACTTGGAAACTTAAAAATAATAAAAAATCTTTGTTCAACTACTATTTTATGTCTTAGTTTCCAAGGTATCAATATGTTGGTTGTTTTGCGAGCATTGTTACTTATATTTTATCAATTTAGTGTTGGTGTTTCTATCTAATATGCCGTATCTCATGTTGGAGCAATCAATTGATGAACCCTTGCTACAAAAGATTTTTCTTCCAAAGCCCCTATAACTATCCTAGATGAGTATTCACTAAAAATTGAGAGGGTGATGGTGGATGTTGGCAATGAACATCTTAAAAATGGCATTACTAAAAAGGTTGCAACCATAATTAAAATACATCAACATTCATACAAATCCATAATGTTTACGACAAGTATTTTTGAACAACAAAAGGCTTTGGAAGCTCTTCCTAAGATTTATACTCCTGTACAACATGCAGAACAACAATTTGCAATTCCTTGTAACAATGTTATTGTCCATGCTGATATTTGTTTAGTTATTTCTGATCTGATAATGAAAACTCCCATCATCACACTTCCTAGTAATAGGTCACGAGAAGAGATAAAGGTCAACTCTTTTTGAACCATTGACATGGAATATATTCCCCGACTAGATTTCTATTTAAGTCCTCAAAAGAAGGTTGTGGTTAAAAGAAGAAAGAAAGAAAAGATGAAAATGAAAAGGAAGCTACAAAATCTCTTGGGAAAATAGTCTAGGATGGCCCTTAATTAATTAAAGAGCAAAGAGTCCAAGAATTGGCTCATTCCATTGGAGCTAATGCAAATTCCAATGTGTTTCGTATCACCATATTGGTGAAAATTCTTGAGGGAAAACATGCTAAAATCCTATAATGGAGCAACAAGAAGAGAAATTTTAATAACAATTGAGAAATAAAAAGAACAAGAGAGTGAATGTAAACAATGATGTATCTAGAGAATATAAGAGTTACAAAAAAAATTAGAGGATGAAATCATCAGATTTCAACATGAATTTCATGTTTCATATCATGGGAAGGATGGTCAATTGGTTGAACCTCAATAAAAAATATAAGAAACAAGAAACAATGTAGTTGAGCTAGAAAATTTTAAGCACGAAGGACTTGAGGTCAATGAATAGTTCCCTCACAAACAAGAACAATTTTGCAATAAGATAAGTTTAGCTCAAGCCAAATAGAGCTTGGTAGATGAATTATTCAATTACATGATCAATAAGAAAATAGATTTGAAACTAACTAAGTTATTGGAAAATGTAAAGAAAGAAGCGGCCTTGGCATGCCTAAAATCACTATGATACAAAAGAAAATAATTTCAAAAGCCTACAAAGCTCACTTGCAAAGAACTCATAAAAGTTGCACAACAAATTTCTACCCCATTAACATAATCTATAATGCAGGTATTCATAGATATGAAGCTAGAGTTAGATGGCTCAGAGGACAAGTTATTGTAAATTGGTACACTAAGAAACAAGGTATAAGAACACTAACAGATACATCAAATTCAAATGGAAAACATGCAGAGAATAGACCCAGATTCCATATGGAAAATTTTGTTAAACCATTGAGTTATTTCTTGTTGACCAAATTAATTATTCAAAGAATAACACAAGCCAAAACATGTATACGAATTCAAGGTCAATGTCCAACTCGATGCTCCTTTGTAGCCTGCATATTTTCTAGAGATTCATTGTCGATGACATTTATCTAATCACGCTTCTCACAAAATTACTTTAACAAGTTGAATGCTAATATTTTATCTCAGCATCAAAACAAACTTTTTCTTTTCTATTTTTATTTTATAATTTTTTGGTTAAGAAACACTTTGGAGCAAAGCTTTATCCATTATTTTGTGATATTGTTTAAACAATAGAATAACCTTGGGAAAAGATTTTGGATTCTTTTGAGAAAGTGGATTGCATATTGTTGTGAAGTTTATATTTTCTTAGTATATTTTTGGACCACCGCGATTTCATGCTTCAACGAATTCAAGGAATTATGATGCTAATGCTTTAATTTTCTTGCTCATTTTTCATTGAAATCAAAATTATTTTCCTTTGTTGCTCTCATATCACATGATTGTAATTGGATACTATTGACTAATCACTCTCATTTTTATTTATGAATTGAAGAAAGAATATGTGTGAACATTGTGGATGCACAACATTCATTTTGATGTTTAAGTGAAATATAGTTTCCTTTATTGATTCATATGTTCATTGAAAATAGAAAGAAAAACAAAACGTATATAAAGGGATTTGATTTCATATTACTAAGTCTTATTTTTTTTATATCAATTTTGTAGCATCTACAAGGAATGTTGATAACAACAAGTGCATATAAAAATTGCTTTGAGGATATATATGCAAAATGTAGTAATACATGAAGTCTACATGCTCACGTTGATGAGATTGTACATGATGAAGATTTAATGAGTAATATGATTATTTGTATCCAACATACACATGTAAAGTTTCCAACATCAAATAATGAATTTTGCAAATTCAATTTCAACATAGATTATCTCCATGGAGTACTTACTTGCATACAAAAAACATAGAAATAACATGGACCAATAATATTTGCAATAAAAAAATTGAACTTGTTTTCTTAGTTATCTATGTCTATTAATGAGTATGCATGATAAATGTATATGTTATCTTACTTGCTTTTGTTTCAATAGTTATTGAAATAGTTTCAACGACAAAAGCACAATTAATTCATAATGATTATATTTTTATAATTATTGCAAATTTCAATATTGACATTAATTCAGATAGCAAAAAGTAAACAGTCACTAGAAAACATGCAATAAGAAGAAGTACAAAAAATAAGAAATAATTTTGTTCTTAAAAACAAAATCTATAATTGATCACATTTGGACAAATTTTCCTATTGAACAATGTCATATCAATATTTCACATTCATACTAGAGTGATCATGATGCGGTTGATGCTTTAATATATTTTATGTAAACTTGTGTACATAAGAAGTGCATTGGATAGAGAATCTAATGATTAATTTTCATAGTACATGTTGTCTAATAAATCCCCAAATTCCCTTCAGAATTTCTCTTTACAATTGTGCAAAGTATTCCTCTCAGAACATTGGAATACTTTTCTAAGTATCCTCTATCCTTCAAATAATTCCACAAAATTAAAATTCATTCCCCATTTCTTGCTAATAATTGGAAACGAAAATGAAAATAAAATATATTATGCTATTGCAAGGTGATTTTGGCATCATCCTATTAGTTAGGTGTTTTCTTGTGTTTATGTGTAGGGTTTGTGTTGGATGACAGGTTTTTGAACACTGGATATAGAATAACTAGTAATTATTGATAATCACTGTTGAGTGCTTGATTGTTGATGAATGACTTCACAATTTAACCAATTATTTTTAGGTGGATTTTAAGAGAATATTTCAAATCAAGATTTACTGCTCCTGAGGTGACCACCTTGATTCTCTTTCTTTTGAAACTTTTTCTCATATGGAGGTTTGCTCACTTATATCTCTCAAAACATTAGCTTATTATATATACAAGCTAAGTAAACAAAAATATGAGATTAACTCTTTTACTTTATACTTACTTACATATTCCGTGAAAGAAATTTTTGGGTTGTTGTCACCCCATTTCGTAATTTGTTAGCTTCTATGACTACTAGCATTGAGTATTGGATATGTTTCTATACCATTGCCATTACTTCTTTCAAAGCTACAATCACAACTTCATGCCTCTTTTCCTATTTCATTACAAAGGTCTCTTAGTTGCTTCATCATCCTCATTCACAATAAACTCATGATTGAGAATATAAGACAAAGTGTACCTTAAATGTTATTGTCATAAAGAGTACATTTATAAGTAATGAATTTCTTAATGTGAATTGAAATTTATGTTTCATTCCCTTCTATGTGCCAAACTTGGGCCTTGGTATCATGGAGATTCTGGGTTTATTCTACGGTGTAGGTTATCCAATACTTCCTCCTGCAGTAGTGAAACAAGACTACTTAGGCATTGCCTTCCATTTCACTTTCGGATTTTTAACGAGAGTACATATTTCCTTGGTTTGTGTTCTTTGATCCATTTTGACCTTTAGAGAATTTAGACAAGAGGAACCCGCTACAATTTCTTCTTTGTATATGCTTGACTAAGAAAAACCATCGACTATTGATTTCAATACAATAGTAACAATAAAACGATTTACATTGGGATTCTTGCTCCCTGTATTCTTGACAACTTTGCGCTTATTTATCCCGTGTTTCCATGTTTTTTTCCCTAAACAATGTAACAATGTGACAACTCTGCAATATGAACAAAGAATAACTATTAACAAAATTTAATATATTTTCATTTTCTTGAGTCATAAATACATGATCAGGTCACCATTAATTTGGTACATACACTTATGATTTCGATAGTGCTTTCCATTATGGTCTAAAAAGATGTTTGACACCCGAATATTTTTTGAATAAATGCGACAGTTAATTTGATTTAAACGTGAAATGACCCACAATCTATGCATTAACCACACTAAAGTTGATTATCCTTAATTACTAATGTTAAGGCTTAAAGTACATGCCATTAATGCTTTAACTACAGGGAGATTGAACACCTATTATTACATCAACTCCATCTTGTTTTTTTTTTTTAACAAGATCGGTTACTTATATATTATAAAAACTTCGAGGAGCAAGTCCTGTTACATATGAGACGGAAAACAGAGAGGGGAGGATCTAAAATGGGTGCGCAGACCCTTGATCCTTGTTGATGAAATTGCGGAGAACAGTTTGAAAGAGATAACGGCTATATTGCCGGACAAAGGAACCTACTAACAGAAAAAATTTACAATGCATATATCCTAAGGCCACTGTTGGTTAACAGAGTCATCGGTCTGAGCTTCCTTTCTTGCGCTGGCTCTTGTCGAGGCTTCTGCTTGCATGCTCTGAGTTATTGTTTTGATGTGAGATATTGCTTCCTCCATATGGTTGCATTTCTCCTTGAGGGCCTCTATCTTTGCTTTCTGCTTCTCCATTTTTTTTCTTTTTGATCTGCTATCCGCTTGAAAGTCCTCCTTGAGTTCATTGAAGTGTTTGACAAATCTTGCTATCATGAAGCAGTGGACTTTGCACAAGGTGCATTCGATGTTAGTTATGACTTTCTCCAAAGGATTTGCTGCTGGATCACATTCTTCCTGATGGTCAGCCATTTCAGAGTCTTGCATGATTGTGGCTGTGCCAAGCTGCTGCTGAGAGAAGAAACAGGGGGTGCAGTGGGCAGAGGGGAGGAGAAAGTGATGAAAAGGGGAGAGATGGGCAAGATTGTTGCTCGGAGGAGGGACAGAGAATGCCGAAATACTGATGGCTACCTGGGAGAGGTAGAAGGCTGAAGAGGAGGATCGCTGAGACAAGAGAACAACTAACTGATTAGAAATTAAAAGAAACAGGAATTTGAAAATGCCAGAAATTACCACAACAAATGGAGGGCGGCCTCCACTCTCAGACTGTCTTGAGGCGGCCTCTGATGCTGATCTGCTCCGAATGAAGGTTGAGGCAAAACACTTCTT
Source organism: Pinus taeda (assembly GCA_000404065.3). Lineage (NCBI taxonomy): Eukaryota > Viridiplantae > Streptophyta > Pinopsida > Pinales > Pinaceae > Pinus > Pinus taeda. Next base: position 163,463 of record APFE030944688.1, read on the forward strand.
TGCACTGATCGACCTGTGAAAAGAGTATGGAGCGCTGCTGTTTTTAAAGGAGGAAGAGGAGCTAGTCAGAGGCTTCGGGCAGAGGAGGTTCAAGGAAATGAGAGATCCGAGGGACAGGTCGTAGATTTTATTGCAGATGGATAAGATTTCGATGCGAAATCTGCCTGGCTGGTGCATGAGAATGGCGGTGAGGATCTTGTGATAACTGAGATCGTACCTGATCGAGTTGACAGAGGGAGGGTCGCTTGCGTGATTCGAAGTGTTGAAGATCTCGAATGCATAGTCGATGAGGGATGCCAGGGGATTGGGGAGCTTAGGGACGGGCGTGGATAGGAAGGCATGATTGCTGAGGTGTCCCAGGTTCTGGGGATTTGGAGTAGAGTGGGACAGGCTACGGGATTGGCTTGTCATATATGTTTTCATTCTCTCTTACTTGACCAATTGACCTGCTGGTTGCACTATTAGCTTGACAGTCCGCTTCGGTGTTGTTAGCTCTCAAGACATCTTTGAAGGTGGCGCCCCTTATGTTGTTGATGTTATCCGTGATCTGAGTCTTAAGGTTGTTGAGAGAAGTTTGCTTAAATTCGCCCCTGTTGCCATGGCTGCTATTAGGATAGCCGAGTCTCCCATAATGATTGGGCTTTGTATGTTCATTCTCTTCAGGATTGAGGTGCCTAATAAGAGGCTGTAAGCCTCGGCCTTGTTGTTGGACATTTTACCCAGGCCCCATTCATAAGTAATCATAACTTTGCCATGCTGATCCCTTATGACTCCCCCTGCCCTTGCTTTCCCCGGGTTATTTTTGGAAGCTCCATCGAACTGGAGGGTAGGCCTTTTTTGATCTAGTATCCTTTGGCTAACTTCCTCTTTGGTGCCTCTGAGATTCCACTCACTCCTTTTCTTGTCTAATTTGGAAGTAGGGTGTTTTCTTTTGTCAAAGCTGAGACAAAATTTTCTAAACCATTCGATCTCAATTTTGTGCCAACTTTCTTGATTTGGTTGGGACATGCCATTGGCGCTTATAGTCTCTGAGATGAGTGCTATGGTTTTTTCCAAGGTGCTGGCAATGTTGGGCTTCTGGTTGTTGAATATGCATTTATTTCGGGCGATCCAGATTTGCCAACAGAGAGTCGAGGGAATGCATTTCCACAGTCGGATGATAAGATTCTTATTTTTCTTAGGGTAAGGGTAGCATTTTTCCCAATTTTTTTGAAGAGAGGTGAGCTGGTCAAAGGTTTCTCCTCTACTTAGGGGCTGATGATGTGCTTCCAATAGCTTTGGGCAAAGGGGCATTCAAGGAAAAGGTGCTGGCTGCTTTCTTCCTCAGCTCGACAAAGACAGCAAATTGAGGGACCAAGAATGCCTCTTTTTTTGAGGTTCTCGGCCGTAAGAATATTACCTTTGAGAAGAGTCCAATTGAAGAACTTGATCTTTGGTAGACATTCTGATTTCCAGAACACTTTGTGAAGGATCCAATTGTTAGTAGCCATGGTGTTCTGAAGGAGCTTGTAGCCATCTTTGACTGTGTATTTACCTCCATTGGGGTCCCAGACGAATTTGTCCTCTGACGTTTTGTTTGTGGGAGCCGATCTTGAGAGGGATATCTTGAGCTCGATCCATAGGTCCCTGAGGTCGATTGGGGGGGAGAGGCACTTCCAGTCATGCCAACTGTTGTGATCCCAGAGGGAGATGTCGTATAAGGAGTTCAAGTTTTTTGCTTCCATCCATGTTTGGAGGGGTCTGAGGTTTTGAATTAAGTTCCGTGGCTTTGCTCCCATGATTCTATCCGCCCAAATGTTTATCTCTCTTCCACTACCCGACACTTTGGATATGTGATTTCTGAATTGAGCGAGAACTTTTTTGATGAGCTTCCAAACCGGAGTGCACTGCCTATCCACAATTGTTTCTGAGAGGATATTAGAATTGGGGCCATTCAGATATTTCCTTTTGATAACCTGTGCCCACCAAGAACCTTTCCCATTGAGAATTCTCCAAATTAGTTTGAACCCCATAGCCATGTTGGAGAGACTTGGAATTTTTATTCCTAGACCTCCTTTTTTGAATGGGAGAATGACTTGATCCCATTTGACAAGACTGAATTTTTTGGAGTCCTGCCTTCCTCCCTGCCATAAGAAGCTTCTTATTATTATTTCCATATGTTTATGTGTGCTTGCAGGAGCTAGGGTTACTGCGTACTGGTATATGGGGAGGGCAGAGAGAACGACCTTGATGAGGGTAGTTCTACCAGCCAAATTAAGCCAAGACATTCCCCAACTTTGTAACTTTCCTCGTAATTTTTCTATATGCTTTACGCAGATTTCTGACTTGACAGTTTCTTTTGCTAGAGGCAGACCCAAGTACAAGAAGTAGTTCCAATTTCTTTGAACTGGTATGTCAAGGATCATGGAAATTCTTTGCATGATTTGCAAGGATACATTCCAAATGTATATCTTGCATTTTTTGTTGTTTAATTTTCCTCCCGATGCTGTTAGGAAGGTGTATAGTGTTTTCTTGAATCCTTTTGCCATCAAGCTTGAGGGTCCCCCTATTAGGGGTGTATCATCTGCAAAAAGTGAGTGATTGATTCCTTTGATCCCTCTTTCTATACTGATTCCTGTGATTTCTTTTTGCTTGCGGAGTTTTTCCAGATGGATGCTCAGGGTTGTTGCCATGATGATGTATAAGAAGGGGGAGAGGGGGTAGCCTTGTCTCAGACCCCTTGTACTTCTGAAGTAGCTGCTTGGTCTGCCGTTAATCAGAGGAGCTGTCCAGGGATGAGTGATACACTCCATGATAATGCTGATAAAATTGTTGGAGATCCCAAATTTTCTGAGGACTTCTCTCAAGAAGTGGTGGTTGACCTTGTCAAAGGCGTTTGCCATATCTAATTTAATGATCATGCCTCTTTCCTTCCTTCTGATACTGCTATGGATTGCCTCTTGAATTAGGATGACATTGTCCGTGATTTGTCTGCTAGGGACAAAGCCGCCTTGATTCTCTGAGATGAGGTAGGGGAGAAGTTTTTTGAGCCTATTGGCTAGGATTTTAGTGATTATCTTGTAAGAGACATTACACAAGGAGATTTGGCGGAAATGATCAAAGGAGAGGGGATTAAGGTCCTTGGGAATAAGGGCTAGATGGGAGGATTTAGTATTGTCTCCCATCTTGTGTTTTAGGAAGACATTTTTCACCATCCTTATATAGTCTTTTTTAATAGTTTCCCAGTGGTTTCTAAATAAGGCCACTGTGAACCCATCAGGGCCTGGAGCCTTGTCTTGCTGCATACTGAACGCTGCCAACTTAATTTCCTCTTCAGTGACCTCCTGATCCAGCTCTCTGTTTTGCCATTCAGAGATTTTTTTTTTCAATTGGCCTTAGAAAATCCGTATTGTCCTGAGTCTGAGAGTCAGCTGATAATAAGGATTTGAAATTTCTATAAGCTGCCTCTTTTATTTCTTCTTGATCGCTTATCTCTTTCCCTTCTGCCATGATTTTTTCTATTTGATTTCCAGCGCGTCGGAGCTTTAGACTGTTGTGGAAAAATGAGGTGTTTTTGTCTCTAGCCCGGAGCCAAAGACACCGAGATTTTTGCCGTTGTTCTTCTTCCTCCAATCTGTTTTTCCTGTATAATTCCCTGTACATTTCGTTTTCTTTGGTTTTATCCTCCTCTGTGTATTGTATGCTTTCTTTTTCATGATTCCATTGCTCTAATTGTTTGTGGGGATCTGTTCATTTTTTGTTTTCCTCTGCTGCGTTATCTCTTTCCCACTGTTTGATAGCTGTTCTGAGAGACTTAAGTTTGGTTTCCCATGTATAGTGGGGAGAACCAACGACTTCCTTTGCCCACTGTTCTTGGATCAGTTTTCGAAATTCCTCTTTCCAGTCCCAGTCTTTATTATATTTGAAAGGGAGGGGCCCCAAATTCCTTCCCTTGTCAAGAGTCAAAACCACAGGTTTGTGGTCTGAAGCAGAGCCTTGAATGATTTTGCTTTTGATGATAGGGAAACTTGCTACTATTCCTTCTTGAATAAGAATTCTGTCCAGCCTCTCTTTTATGTTGCTATTGCCAGTTCTTTTGTTACTCCATGTGTACTTCCCATTTTGGGGAGGGATCTCAACTAGATTGTGAGCCTGGATTATAGTTTCCAGAGAGTCTCTTGAGGGGTTAGCATAGAAATTCCCTCCTAGTTTTTCATCAGCGTTCCTTATTAAATTCAAGTCTCCTCCCAGGAAGATGTTCCTTCCTTGAACTGATTGGAGGTCTGTGGTTATTGAGTCCCAGCATGTTGCTTTGTCCCTGTAATGATTTGGTGCATAGATGTTATAGATAATGTATTCCTCTTTTGATGCTTTGTTTTGAATGTCAGTTCTTACCCACCAGCTGTGGGAATTTTGGTTTATAAGTTCCCATTTGTTTTTATTCCATATAGTTCCTATACCTCCTGATGCACCTGCTGCGCTTATTCCCGTGCCTGAATAGTTTTTTCTTCTTTTGGTGTGGTTTTGAAAATCTTGATCGGAAATTTTGGTCTCCTGGATGAGGAGGAGATCTGGCTGCTCAAATTTGAGTAGATCCCAGACTGCATTTGTTTTTAGGGAGGAGCCCATCCCCCTACAGTTCCAAGAGACCAAAATCATCATTTACCATTTTTGGTATGGGTCCCGCTCTTCTCTTTCATATTTTCCCCACTTCCTTTTGACTTGTCTAAATAATTATCCATTGGTTGCTGAGTTCCAGTGGCCATTTCTTTCGCTGCGTTTTCGTCCCTGATTTCTTTATTTGACTTCCTGCCTACTTTTCTAGGGGGGTCAGAAGTGAGGTTATTTTCTTTCATTTTGTTTCTGGTTAGAATTCGATCCATAGTTGGAGGAGGGGAGGGCTGAGGTAGAGAGAGGGGGGAGGAGATTGCAAGAGCATTGCCTCTAGGAGAAGGGGGAGGGGACATAGGATCTTCAGCTGACAGAGATTCAAAGGGATTGGAGGATGAGGGGAAGGGGGGAGCTGAACTGGATGGGTGGGTGGGAACGGAAGGAGTTTCCAAGGGGGCCTTTGAGTTTGGGCTGAGAGGGGGGTTAGGTTTTTTCTTTTTAACTTGTTCCCATGCGCCTTCAGAGTTTTCAACAATTCCATCTAATTCATTTGTTTTTAACTTACTACATCTATTTGCGAAATGCCCATACTCGTGACATACCTTGCACTTGAAGGGTAACTGCTCATAGTCGACTTGTTGGATGTGTGTCCACTGATCTATTTTGATCTTGATAGCTTCCGGCAGGCCTTTCCCCAGATCTACTTCAACGCATATCCTCGCGCAAGCATGCATGTTCTCCTTTGGTTCAGATCTATCTATGAATTTTCCGACAGCGTTCCCAATAGCCTTGACTGATTCGTCTCCCCAGCAATGAAGCAGCAGATGAGGAAGACGGACCCAAACCGGGACTGCATTTGGGACGTCCATTTCCGGATCGAAGTCAGGGGACCATCTGTTCAGGTAGAGGCCTCGAGAGTCCATAAAATAGGGGCCATTTCTGAAAATGAGATTCCCGTCCTCCTTTGATTCAAACAAGAACGTGTAGAAGCCTCTTTCACAGAATCTGATTGCTATTTTTCCTTGCACGATCAAGTTCCAGTTGCGTTCCACCCATTTTTGAACTGATCTGGGTGAGGGCTAGAGTCCCGTGAACTGGCCAACCAGGCCTCTTTCAGCTAAGGAGATTGCAGCCTTCCTCGGGAGGGAAGGTGGGAGGGAAACTTTGGGTATTTCGTCTAGTTTCTTGATGAACATAGATGCAGATGGTCGGATTCTTGCTGCTGCATTCTCAGGGATGAGGGATGCAAACTGCTTCTCATAGTCTTCAGGATCTGGAGGCGGGGGATCCATTCCAGCCATTAGAGAGCCAGGTCGCAGGGAGAACTGGAAGGGAGGAGGCTGCCGGAGAGGAGCCCCGAAGCGGGAGCTAAGCAGGAGGCCCAGATAGCAGAAGAAATCTCGAGGGAGCCCAGGGGATCAAGGAGGGCGAGCCTAGCAGCAGAGCTGCCAGGCAGAAGTCAGAGGGCGCGGGTCAGCAGGGGAACCCTAGGCCATTTGCCTGTAGCAGCCAGGGCGCGCGCGAGTTCCTAAATCAACCAGATCAACTCCATCTTGTTGAGTGTGTATGTGAAGTTAATTTTGAATGGTGTGGCACAATGGGAAGTAATCTTCGTTATATAACATAAGACCTTTTATTTTTTTGTTAATCCCAAACTTTAGTGCCATATGATGAGCTATTCTAGCTACTAACATGGATAGACTAAATATAAGATGTTGATATGTAACCCTTGTGGCAGTGACATGTGCTAACTAGAAAAGACATCTAGAGATGCTCATTCGACTAAAATGACATGAAGATGGACAATGTATATCAAATGCAAAATAGGGAAGTGATTAATTGTGCCAAGTAACTCGGTAGGTATCTTGGTCCCCACTACTATGTTGACATGGATTGGCGTGGCCTTATTTGATATCAAGGTTTAACATACGCATTATTAAAACACAATACCATAATCCATTGAGATCAAATGATGAGCATTCATTGGATCTAATGACTACATCTACTATTAGATGGAAACTTGTATGCATATTAATTATTATATAGAAATTTGATAAGATTGAAGGTTTAGATTTAATGAGTTTAAGAGATTGTTGTGGTAGGGGAACAACCAACCCATTTTATATAGGAATCCTAATAAAAAATGGGAACCCTTGTCATTTTTATTTCCTACCTTACTTTTCATATCTTTCCTTTTCCTATGTTCAAAACCCTCCCTCTATGGTTTTTCCTCATATGTATAATTCCGTGGTCATAATCCCTTGAAATATTGTAGAAAGAAAAAAAAACATTATTTTCAGTCTTGAAATCATTGCTAGATAATGGTATTTTTTTCTGTCTCCTGTGATGTAAATTACTCGCCTCTAGTTAGAATGCAAAAAAAACTTAAGAATTGTGCCATTACCAACATCTTGTGAAGCGATGCGAAAGTTTTGAATAACATATTCAATTCTAGTCCCATGCCTCTGTCATTGGGATCGGGAACTCGTGAAATACACTTTTTAACACTTCCACGTTGTGTCAATAAAATCCTTGTTACTTGTCTTAATAATTTTCACGTCTCTTGGTTCTCATTACTCATGCCCCACTACTCTTATTGTTAAGGCATACAAATTTAGTTAGAGTGCCACCACAGGATGTAAATGATTCCAATAAATTAATTTAAACTTTTTCTACCTCAAATATCTTGTTACTTTGCAGCTCTTGGCATTTCTAAATGGTACATTATAGTACCGTGCCAAAAAATTACTACCATGTTGATGAGGCTTTAAGCTCCACGTTGGCACCACATGGCACTCTAGGCACTGCCATGTGTTATCCAAGTGAAGAAGTAGTTATGTGGAACAACATGTGTATGGAGTTAGGGATGTGCATGGAATAAAGGATGTGTCAAAAAAGGTGTATGCGTGGGATAAAGGGTGTATTGTGGGTATGCATGTGCAGAGCAAGGAACAAAATTTCTTCTCCATGCATGAAACTATTTTAATTTAAAATAATATTAAAGTTAAAATATTAAAATTATTCTATGATTTAAAATATTAAAATTATAAAAAATTACCATACATAAAGTTATAAAATTATATATAAGAATATTTTACTTGCTTTTTTATCCATTACTCCCTTAGTTACTGATCTTGGTAAGGTTCAATCTGCCTATTGTAGAGGGTATTTTGTTTTGGATGGAATACTCTAGATAAGGTTTTTACTTTCATGTCTTGGGGTGATGCGTTATAACTTTGCATGTGATATTTGTCACAATGACAAGGGTTGAAAAATGTGCAACAAGAAATGTTAAATTTAGAATGTGCTAAAAATAGACCTGCTAAAAATAGCAGTTTGACCAGTGAGGTCACTAGCCACATTGGGTGAGAGGTGAAACTGCTAAAAATAGAAAGTTCTAAAAATAGCATTTCTGGGTCCCTTCCTATTTATAGCAGTCCCTAGTCTATCTATAGGAAGTAAAATTAATTTTGGTCTTAACAACAGTTGGCAATATTAATTAATTAATTTAATTGAGTTAATTAGTTAAGGAAATTCTAATTTGAAGTCTTTGTGAGCATGCACATGAGTTGTCCCACTGATTGAGGAATTTATCCTTAATTTCCTCCACTGATTGAGGGAATAAGTATGAGTTCTATAATGAGAGAATCAGTTGACTTAGTTCTAACTAGTCAAGTCCAGTTAGATTATTTTAACAAGTTGTTAAAATAATAAAATATAGTTGGTTAATGCTTGCATGCATGTGACAACTATTATTTTAGATAACTGAGGATTCACTCATGGATAACTATTGCATGTCAGTTCCGTCAAAGACCCAGTTGAGATCAGATGTGGGACAATGTATTATCAGATGCTTGGATATTTCTAGTAAGTATTCCTTGCATGGAGAAGGATCTATTATAGGAGATTGGAGGACTTGTGGCCTATATATTGAGGCCTAGGTAGTCCATGATTTTCATCTTCAGCTGATTGAAGATTATCAGAGTACAGAGAGAGCAGGATAACTATTGAGATTATTCTTTTTGTATGTTGAAGAGGATTTCCACTTGATTGATAATACATGGTTGGGGTTTTATGCAGGTGCTTTCCCCTAGATATAGCTTGTGTTATGTGTGATTATTTCTCTTGATCAGTTATGCATGTTTCTACTTGATGTTGCTCACGAATTCGATTATGCTTCTACTTAATGTTTTGTAGAAGTAGAACAAGTATTATGCTTTAGGAAATTACATATATCGGTTTGTTCTACAGGTGAAATTTCTACATGGTATTAGAGCTAGCCGATTTGTAGAAAAATTTCTACATGGTATCAGAGCACAGGTGATCAAGCAAGAACAGTATACTAGCAAGAGAAATTCGAAGTTTATTATTCAGGATATAGATCTCAAGTTCTTATCACATCTATTTCTTCGATGGCATTCTATGGTTTGAGGCTCGAGTATACCCTTGATGGCAACTCAAACTATATAGCTTGGAAGGATCGCATGGAGGCAATTTTGGAAGATAATGGCCTTAAGGATTTCATTGATAAAGAAATTCCTAAGCCTACTGACAAGACTGAGTAGGTGGAATGGAGGAAGTGTGTGGCTAGAGCTAGGATAATTCTCTTGGAGGGAGTGCAAGATCACATTGTCTCAAGCCTCCATGGGAAGGAGACTCCACATGCAATGTGGAAAACATTGAAATATTTATATTAGAATAACAGTGATCAGAGGAAGCTAGCACTGAAGGACAAACTTCGAAAGATCAAGTGTGAAAAGGATGAGACAATCTCTATGTATTTGACCAAGCTCATCACATACAGGGATGAGTTTGCAAGTGTAGGGGCCGTGACATCGGATGAGGATATGGCGAGCCTAGCACTCCTTGGCCTTCCTAAGAGCTGGCATAGCTACCAAGACTCAGTGAATGGAAGGGGGAAACTGCCAGATTGGGAACGACTATGGTCGGATTTGATGCAGGAGGAGATCAGACAAAGCACCAGAGACAATTCTTTATCTATGCATGATGAGGAGAACTGTGCCTTAGTGAGTAAGGGGAAGAAGGGGATAGAGAAGGTTTATCTTTCTAAATCTAGTTCTTCCAATGATTGGAAGAAGGTTGAAAAATTGAAAGTGCGATGCTTTCGTTGTCATGAGGTGGGCCATTATGCTGCAAATTTTCCACGGAGAAAATCCAAGAAGGGATTCGGCGAAGGATCAAAGGTGAGGCACTTGGTTCACAGTTTGACTTGGATTTCACACTCTTCGCATGCATGGTTTCATCCATGGTGGGAAGTGGTTGGTTTCTTGACAGTGGAGCTTCTTTCCACATGACCGATGACAATAGTTTGTTCAGTACTTTGGAGGAGAAAGATCTCCAGATACTCATAGCAATGGGTAATGATGAGAAGTATAGTGTCTCAGGTGTAGGCACAGTTATTTTTCAGAGGGGGCATGGAGCTCGCCTTACCTTGACTGATGTCAAGTATGTACTAGGATTGAAGAGAAACTTGGTGTCGATTGCGATGCTGGAAGATAGAGGCTATGATGTAGTCTTCAGTAAGGGAAAGGTTTTCCTTAGACACATCATCACTAGACAGGTGAAGTAGATTGGTTCACGGGTCAAGAACCTGTATGCACTTGAGGTTCAAGGTGCATGCAAAGCCTTGAGCAACAAGGCAACTGATGGAGACTTGGTGGTTGAGAGGGCGGGTATATTACCTCTCAACATGCAGAACCAGAAGAAGTATTAGACGATTGTGGAGGAGCCACGATTGGTGTAGCAGCTTCAAGAGGTTGTGGAGTAGCCACAACAGGGGAAGCTGAGTGGAGATCGAGTAGAGACATCTACTCATGCAGAGACCTCTATTAGGGGGGAACTTCGAGCCAGGTGGGCTGAGGGATCACATGTAGCCATACCTCCAGGTAGGAGGTGGGGAAATATAGAGTGATCATCCCAAGGAGGAGGGGCAAGATCCTTGAGGTACCCAACTTCTTGGATGAGACCTTGCTATAGAAGCCCTGATGTGGAGTAGCAGGAATTGACTGATTGGGTAGAGACAGATGCAGATGGATCGGCAGAGAGAGCGACAGTGTAGGGAATCCCAGGAAAATGCATAGATAGCAGGCTGCAACAATGCGAGAGGCACATGTGTTTTACACAGTGCTAGGTGGCACAGAGAGGTGTGCAATGGTGCAAGATGCATGGAGATGTTGCAGTAGTGCAGAGGTCAGAGAGGGAGCACTTGTCAGCAGCAGGTAGAGCTTCAACATCAGAGTATGTTCCTAGCCCAACAAAGTGGTTAGTTGGGAGTGTTTTTGTTCCAAGTGTTGTTGAATGAGCAAGTGGACCGGTAGATGTGTTGCATGCAGAAAACCATTCCAAAGTTACAGGATCGGGTTGGGTTTGAGAGGAAGGCCTTTCTTGTTGAGAGGGAGTGTTTGAAAAAATGTTGCAAACAAGAAAAAGTTAAATTTTTAAGAATGTGCTAAAAACAGACTGCTAAAAATATCATGTCTAAAAAATTAGCAGTTTGGGCCAGGAGGTCATGGCCACATTGGGTGGAGAGTGAAAACTGCTAAAAATAGAAAGGTTCTAAATAAATAGCATTTCTGGTCCCTTCCTATTTTATAGTAGTCCCAGTCTATCTATAGAAGTAAAATTAATTTTTGTTCTTAAAACAATAGGTTGGAAAATATTTAATTAATTAATTTAGTTGAGTTAATTAGTTAAGGAGGAAATCGGAATTTGAAAGTCTTTTCGTGAGCATGCACATGAGTTGTCCCACTGATTTAGGAATTTATCCTTAATTTCCTCCACTGATTGAGGGAATAAGTATGAGTTCTACAATGAGAGAATCAATTGACTTAGTTCTAACTAGTCAAGTCCAGTTAGATTATTTTAACAAGTTGTTAAAATAATGAAATATAGTTGGTTAATGCTTGCATGCATGTGACAACTATTATTTTAGATAACTGAGGATTCACTCATGGATAATTGTTGCATGTCAGTTCTGTCAGAGACCCAGTTGAGATTAGATGCGGGACAATGTACTATTAGATTCTTTGATATTTATAGTAAGTATTCCTTGCATGGAGAAGGATCTATTATAGGAGATTGGAGGACTTGTGGCCTATATATTGAGGCCTAGGTAGTCCATGATTTTCATCTTCAATTGATTGAAGATCATTAGAGTACAGAGAGAGCAGGATAGCTATTGAGTTGATTCTTTTTGTATGTTGAAGAGGGTTTCCACTTGATTGATAATACATGGTTGGGGTTTTATGCTGGTGCTTTCCCCTAGATATATCTTGTGTTATGTGTGATTATTTCTCTTGCTCAGTTATGAATGTTTCTACTTGATGTTGCTCATGAATTCAATTATGCTTCTGCTTAATGTTTTGTAGAAGTAGAACAAGTATTATGCTTTAGGACATTGCATATATCGATTTGTTCTACAGGTGAAATTTCTACATGGTATCAGAGCTAGTTGATTTGTAGAAAAAGTTCTGCAACAAGGTCTGATTCAATATAAGCTAGAAAGCGAAGAACACAAAATGTTTACATTTTTTTTATATTAAAAAAATTCTCGTCTCGCCATGGCGCTTTTACAAACCATCACACATTTTTGGCCAACATCTCGTGATAAGAATTAACATTAGTTATATTTAATTACCTATAATCATATAATTAGACCTTAAACCTTTGACTAACGAAGACACATCTACAAGTAAATGTAAATCTTTTCATCATTTATCATAATCGCCATTATATGTTACGATTCCACCTTGTATGTGTTAGTGTCAGTCTTTACAGCCTTCCTCCAGTGATCAAATATACTCTTACAAAGTTATTTTGAAGTGTCAAGGTCAAATTTTGTCATTTCAAAGAGTTTTCAAGCAAAATTTGGTCAC
>APFE030944691.1:0-43555 GCA_000404065.3 Pinus taeda
CTGAAACTGAACTTGTATCTGTGGTATTGGCTTCCTTCTTTTCTGTCAAAGAGCCCTCTTTATCAGCCTGCTTTCGCTTCCAACAATCCTTTTTCAGATGTCCAGCCTTGCCACAATGCCAACACTTCACCTTTGGCTTCTTTCCTTTGGACTTTGAGCGAGAGTCGCTTACCCCCGGAGTGTCTCTCTCGTGAGCGACCTCTGGCCATCATTACCTCTGATGTAGAGGTGTCTGCATTCGACCTCTTCCTCGTCTCCTCAGCCAACAAGGCTCCAACAACATCGTCAAACTCAAGAATATCTGATGTACTAAAACTTATGGAAGTAACAAAATGATCCCAGGATTCAGGTAAAGAACATAATAAAGTTATCGCCTTATCCTCTGAATCAAATTTTACATTTAGACTGTTTAATTGCACCAACAAGGTATTAAAAACATTCAGGTGATCAGCAATTGAGGTACCTTCTTTCATCCGCAAACCATAAAGCTGCCGTTTCAGGAGAATTCGATTTGTCAAAGATTTCGTCATGTAGATCTTCTCAAGCTTCGACCACAGGCCTGCGGCAGTTTTCTCTAACACAATGTTGAACAGAACGTCGTCTGCCAGACATAACCGAATTCCACTAAGAGCTCTATCATCCATCTCATCCCATTCATCCTCCGTCATGGAAGGAGGCCTTTTGTTTTTCCCCAACAGTGCTTTCGCCACACCTTGTTGAACCAGCAGATCGTGCATCTTCACCTTTCAGATCTCAAAATTATTCTTGCCATTGAATTTCTCAATTTCAAAACGGGCACTTTGAGTTTTTTCCATCTTGTATCAGCAAAAAAACACAGTAATCTCCAACAAAAAAAAAATCCAACCAGCAATTTAAAACAAAATTGTCTATGCCTTTGTTTTTACATAACAAAGAAAACTGCATATGCCTGTGTACTTCTTCTTTTCTGCCTTTGCATTTGTTTTTACAGCCACTGGCCAGCAATCAACCCAATGTGGGCTGATATACAAATTCACCATATGACAGCAAGTCAAATAAAAAAAAAATTGCAATGCGCCCCTTCAAGCAACGCGCACCATTCGATAATATAAATCCATGCTGAATTTTTAATAGGCAGGTTTTGTTTAAATAAATCCACGCTGTTTGTAAATCATTACTGTTTCCACGCTATACTCATACGTTCGCTGTTTAAAATATATATAACATCGCATTTTTCAAAAGCCATAACCCATGCTGTCTTTATAATACATCCACACCGTTTTCAATTCAGATCCACGCCATTTTCCAAACAACATATATCCATGTTGTGTTTAATCCACCATTTAACATTTTTCCATTACGTTAACATGGTATTTCTCACATGTGTTTCAACCTTTTTCGTTTTAAAACATATATGTAAAATACAGTGCATATATCACTTTGCTTTAACATATATGTGTAAAACAACGCCGTGTTTAAAGCATATCCATGCTAAGTTTTAAAATAAAAATATATATCCGCTGGTCTTTGAATGGAGATACACACTAGAAATTTTAAAACGGGCTCCACGCAGCAATCATGTGCAAGTATTAAAATGAAAACAATGAATCTAATGCGCACTCACACCAGGTATAACAAAAAACTAACCATTCATACCTCTGCACCACACTAACAGTTCCAGGCTCAGCACTAACAACATTCACACGTAGGCAGGTTCACGCCTGCACCAGCACAGTCCACCAGCACATAGCGCCTCCAGGTAGCTTCTCCAGGTAGCACCTCCAACATGCTCTGATACCAATTGTTGGATCAGGTGCACAACAATATTAAATAAACACAGAATTAACACAGCAGAAGATCAAACACATAGAACACAGCTTTTAACATGGTTCACCCAACCAATCTGGGCTACGTCCACCAAACATAGGCATCAGGAATATATTAATCAAATTGGAGATTACATCAAGAAATCCTCACACACTCTTAGCAAATCATCCGAATGATTGCCTATTATATAGAATAGAAAATCTAACAGCCTCATAACTCCCTCACATCAAATATAGGAGGCATTAACTCCCTCCCAACAACCTGGAGCTAATGTAGGAACTGAATCCCTATTGTTGTCATCCTTCAGAGATTTTTGCCTATTTGACTCAAACAGAAAAAATCTCAACAAATAAGATGTATGCAATCTAAATTTTATCTACTTTCCTAATGCATATGGGAGTCGGTTCTCTTCGGTTTCATGCTCATATTTTCATTTCCTCCGATCATGGTCTATATGATTATGATGCAATATCTCAGTAAGGCACCATAGTTTGGTTAAGTTGATTGGATAGGATATCCAGCATTTTTTCATGAACATTTTGTTGTATGTTTTATATTGTGTCTCAATGCATATGTTGGAACTTTGCAGATTTTTATGCAATATAACATGTGCTTTATCATTGTTTGGGCACGGGAGTCATAATGGGTCCGCCACTTTTATTTAGGTCACCCATTAGCTATGACCACAGTGCAGTGCAACATTAAATTAATGGAATTTGTCGTCGCCTTCTGATGATGGAGACATAGATGTAAATTATATTGGCACGTGGATGTTAAACTATAGCCTGCATATAAATAGAATGTTCTCTGAAGTTTTGTCTGCCATGTAACAACTAAATATCAACCCTTTCTGAGGTTTCTCTTCGCATGAAAAAATGTCAAGGATTGAGCAGTGCAATGGTTTAAATTTTAAAGAAATTGAATTGCATATGCTGTAAGAATGGCCTTTCATTGGATATATATGTCTACTTGTCTGTCTGGAATCATTCTGCTGTCGGTGTTATGATATCTGCTTAGGAGAGCTGTGTGGAAATTATTTAATCAAAAGTGGGAGATTCATTAGATGCTTGAGTAAAATGGTCTTATCTTAGTTCTATTAAAAGTATTTTTATGTGTGATGCTTGTGAATGTTTGCTTAAGGAAGTGAATTTGCAGGCAGACTAAAGGGTAATTGTGAAGAACATTAATACTATAGTAGATCTGGGTGGTCCGGACTCCCAAAATTTAAAACCAAGTTAGCATGTTTAAAGGGGAAAAAAAATGTTAAAATTTGGTTTAATCTTTGATTGAGTTCCTTTGTGTATCCTACAAAAATAGCATTCTAGGAGTTAAAGTTTGCAGGCATATTCATTATGTAAATGCCATTTGATATTCCTTTTCTGAAAGTTAGGTGTGGGTGGAACTATGACATATGAACACATTTGTGAAAGCACTAGTACCTGTTTTGTAAGGATTTTTTGAAGCCTGCACCTTTCACACCTTTTGTGAAAGCACTCGTTCATTCCAAGTGACATTAATAGCTAACGCAAAACATATAAGGAAATGCTCTCCTTACTGTCTCTGTAGAGAGTGACATAGTTCAATTACTAAAATGTCGAAGCGCATTACGAAAAGGCAGTCTACAATATTAGGAAAATCCAACCTCACTGTCTCTATAGAGAAAGACAGGAGGCAAGATTACGAAATAGAATGGCTGTAGGGAAATTACACTCTATGCATTGGAAGAAAGCTTATATTTAATACATTTGAAGATGCTGAAGTGTCATGTTTATAATGAAATAGTTAAATGCATTGAATTGGACATATTTAATACATTTGAAGATAATGAAGTGTCATATTTATAATTGAAATAGTTAAATGTGTTGAATTGGACATGAAAATGAAATGGAAAGTCGTATCATTAGATCGAATGAAAATAGAGTAGGAAATCATAATGGGGGAGGAAATTAAATAGTACACCTATTTAATATTTTTGTTAATTTTTTGCAATTTTTTTTTTGAGTTGAGCGATTTTATAAACTCCATTTATGTGAAAGTACTACAACATATTGGATCACGCTCTTTGGACTTTGATACAAAGTTTCGTAACATTTTGATTCTGAATGATTATATCCTGATACAATTCAGAGAAATAGAGGGTAAACATACACAAAATAGTAAAGGTAACTTCCATTGTTCAAATGAAACAAATAGAAAGTAAATTCATACACAAGATGATAAAGGGTAGTAGAATAACCAACTTCTATTCAACTGAAACTAACAACAATACAAATACAGCGACAACACAAAAGCTGTACATCCAGCTCACAGAACCTTCAGAATCTTTACAGCTTGCGAGCCTCTTTTAGAATTATATGGACCTATGTTTTGCATGCCTCTTTCAGAAATGTATGGCTAATAGGTACTCAACAAAATATCGCAGCATCTTTCCAATTCTACATATTCAGATGTCTCATTTTGTTATGCACAGCTAACGATTATTTATGCTTGTAACACAAGGCTTCATGTGTTATTTGTTCCTAGGTGAGCCTAAAAGTTTAGCATTGGATTTGTTGTGGTCGACTATTTGGGGTTGGTGCCATAATCAGCCTTCACTATTTATGGCTGTCATTCGTTTTATGACTGTATGGCGGCAATTCTCATATTTAAAATTTTACTTTTCATGGTTCAACATTATATCAATTTATTAACTTTGGTAGTTACCAACACATTCAAGGTTAATTTTTGTGAAGATTAATTAAATCAGTGATAATGGAACAAGATACATAACTAACAAGATGCATATCAGCTTAATCATTCTCATTATTAAAATATATATTATGCATATTATACATGTCCAAGAGATCTCATGAAACAATCAATGCATATAATCACTTATCAAACACTCAATGCACTCAACAAGTATTATTTCACTATCAAATTATCTCTATGAGACGAGCACACCAACAACCTTAACAATTATTCTTCTTTAGACCAAGGATTGCACAAACAATTGTTCTTCTAAGCATGGATTACACAAATGGTAATCAATCCAACATTTATTGCCCATAATGATCATCTAGAAAGATTTCAAGATCATATATAAATTTTCAAAACATGTTATGTGGTAGTGCCCTAGTGAAAATATGTGCAACTTTCATTTCTATATTGTGATATATAATCCCAAGCACACCTAGGTGAACGACATCATGAAAAAAAAGATACTATATCATTGTGTGCCTGCTTTTGTGGAAAATTGGATTCTTGGTCTTTTCAATAGTGCTTTGATAATCACAGATCAATTGTGATGGTTGTTCTTGTTGCTTATGCAGATCTTGCAATTTTTTCTCAACCAAATTGTTTCACATGTTACTATAGTTGCGGCTTTGAACTTTTCCAAACCATTTTTGCTGAATCTATGTTGAATGTATACTCTATAGTAGACTTACCTGTGAATGTATAGCCTATAGTAGACTTTCTATCATTCACACTCCTTGACCAATTTTAAGCTATGTAAGAAATCATATTACTTTCTATTATATATACACCTTTGCCAATCTTAATTTGTGTAATTAATCAATCTGAAATATTTTATAGTTTTGGATACAATACTTTAACCAATTTTACTTGTTACCCACCAAAATGGGTAATCCCATAGGCAAAAATTTTTCTCCTACATTTGATAGCTAGTCAGTGAATCGAACAACCAACAATTTTTACCAACCACCATTTGCTATTGATATGCCATGTGCCTCTACCACTTGCATCAGACATGCTTCTCATCCATCTGAAATTAGCATTTGGATGAAGGTGGGTTACAACTCAAAAGGTACTTTGATCATTTTAACATAATGTGCTTATATTTGCTTGTTTATGGGCATTTAGTATGGATTATGGGGTGCACTGGCAGATCGACAGAAATTGACCATATCCTTGTTCTCTCACCTCACCATTGATCTTAGTCCAATAGGACCACCCTTGATGCCTTTTGGGTTATAAGAGGGGCACTACCTGGGAAGCTATGATTGAGATAACACTTTCCATCTTCCCTATGTCATACTTAACCTCTCCCATCTCACATTACAAGCACATATTTCACTTCCATTCTTCAGGTACAACTTGTCATTGGTTATTTGGAATTTAGCACTCACATGTTTTCATACCTTGTGTGGGGCTTGAAAACTTGGTCTTGGGTGGTTGATGTAGCTAGAAGAAAACAAAACACATATCATGGCCACAACAAAATAAAAGAAAGAAAAAACAAAATGCAAAAGATGGTTGGAACAATAATAACTAGCACATGAGCAAATTCCTAGCATGGGCTCTACCTACCTCATATGGCCATCACTTGGTTCTTGAGCACACGATGCTCCATTACATCCAAAGGAACCCTTGCATGTCCTAACCCTGATGAGTTATAAATTGACTCATCTTAAAGGAGTACTAAAACTGCTACATCACACAAAAAATCTCTAACCCTTGAGTTATAAGTGGTAATACAAGGAATAATCAAGAAGTAAAAGGCACACAAGAGGTGTGGAAAAATCAAGGCCAAGCTGGTAACTCATACATCCATGAATACTCCCTCCTCACATATGTACACTCATGAAATGGACACCCTTGCTAGTGGGTCCCTTTGACCATGACACCTGGCCATGAAGGCTTATCCCCTCGATTACCACATTATTATTCACCAATACCTACCAATTGAACGATAGACTAAGGAATTGTTACTTCCCCTTAGGGGATGGAAGCACCTAATAGGGTTGACTTTTAGCCACCCCTACTTAGGAAGAAAACACCATTGCGAAATCATGGTCCTAATTTTGGAAAAGGATCCTTGTTTGAAGTATTAGATTTCCTTAAACATTCAAGTTTGGTCCAATTAGATGCATTATTGATCTTTGTCCTAATGAATGGCTGCTTTCATTAGAATCCATGTTGTTCTTGTTAGGCGCTTCGACAACCCAGGCCTTGGGCACCCACTCCACAGGTAGCTAGGTTCTTCAGAGGAGTACATTGGCCCAAACAAGTGAAGCATTGAGAGTTTGGATCCTCCTAGTAGCATTATTATATGACATGTCCCGGAGCACCTCTAACACTCAATACGTTGGATGAATTTGACCTAGATTTGAGGATTCTTCAAGATGCCACAACTAGACCCATCATGGCCTTACGCTGACCTTGACACAACTTGATGGGAAATACCTGATTTAGAGCATAGATGAGGATGGTCTCATAATAAGAGATTAGGTAGGGCTTGTTGCACCAAAGGAAGTCCTAATGTTGGAGAAGAGGACGCCTCATTTAGTGGTTGGAGGGCCCTTGGATACCACTTTGTGGCACACCAGCTGGATCTTGGGATCCCACAAGAGGCAATGAGGTGAATTTGAGGGCCAATCCTCAAATCTTGGATTTCACACCTCATCACTCTTAGACATGGCATGTGGAGGATCTACACTGGATGGCGTTAACATTATGGAAGCCATGGCTCACATATGTGGGCAAGTTAGGGTATATTTTGATAAAGCTAATGGCTGGCTTGAAACCCAAGTACTTTTTAGCATTAAACCTGTTTTAGGGGCTTTATAGGCATACTTATTAGTCATAATCCTCATAGAAATAGAGGATAGTTAAATTTCATTTCATCATCATCACAACCCTTTTTGAGACTTTTGGCCTTGTGGAGATGTGATTCTACGGTGTATTTTTCTATTTGGAGCTATTTCTTTGGTTTTGGAGATGTCATTTTGGAGAAATAAATGCGTGTTCATGCATTGTATCTTGTAAGTGTACCTTGTATTTGATAAACCTTTATTTTTGTGTCTAATGTATGGAATGGTTAATTATATAGGGTTTTTATTATGCTAGTTTTTGTTGAAAATCATTGTATGGAAACTAGATGATAACATTGTATGCATTACTCGGTGAATGTGAATGGCAATCCCATTGGTGAAATTTTAAACTAGCTCTCCCAATTTACTTTGCTCTCTCAAAACAACGATAGTTAGGGTTTTGAAACCCAATATTTCATTATTCCCTTTCTCCTTGCCAAGATTTATCATATTTTACACTCCCATAGATTCCATCATCCCAAGGATTGGGCACTGGCCTTGGTCACTTTGTTGATCACCTACAAAATTACACTTAAACTTCGCATACTCTCTCTAAAACTGATTTTTGGCCCCTCAAGGACAATCCGCTAGCTAGGGCTAGGGCACAAATTTCAACTAGGGAACAAGTCATTGGCTTGAAAGAAGATTCAACATTGGAAGGAAGGCTGATTGCTTCAAAATCAACTCCTTTTACAGGCTAATCCATCCATTTTTTGGCTAAGATATCTTGCCTTAGGTAGATTTTTCCCAAGAAAAACCCTAGTTTGCCTTAGGCTTCCACTTGGGGATTAGTAAAGGATTCTTGTTCCATAAGTTGAAGTTATTCATTGCTTGGAAGCCTTTTCTAGGCCTCGTGACTCTAGGTTGATCCTTTTGGTTAGCTATTTCTCAATACCTAGATTATTTGTGCCCTAAATAGGCTACATTAGAGGATGCAAATTACCCCATATTTCTCGCTGAGCCTTGTTCTTAGGAAGAACTATCCTCCATAAGCCTAGCTTGTCACCTTATCTTGTATACTTATCATATCCTTCTAGGTGACCTACTAAAGGGAAGCCTCCCTAGTGGTGAAAGTCCAAAAAAGAGTAGGAGGTAGTGGATATGGTGATAGTGGGCCACACCTCAAATTTTTGTCCCTTGGTTTAGTTCTTGCCTTGTGAGTCCCCTCACAAGACATGTTAGATTTTGAGGCAACATCCTTGGTGTCGTTTCTTAGGAGGGTTTGAGTTAATATCCTCATGATCTAAAGATTAAGCTTCATCCTCTTTGAAGAGAACATTCAAAACAACAAAATAGATTCTCTTCTGGTGACTCCTAAATCCAATCATACTAAATCCTGCGGAAGTTCTCTACACAATACCATAGCTCCAAGAAATAGGAAGGCTACCAAGAAGACTATTGAAGCATCTATGCCTCCCATTAACCCTATTAGTCTGGTGATTAGAAAACTCTTTGCTGATAACACCACCCCTTTCACCATGTATAGGCGATGGATTGTAGCTACATTTGGGCCCTTGGATTTGAGAAAACTTCTTGATGCTCCACATCCATTACCTGAGAAGTATTACGAGTCGCTACCCAAATTCAATGGTACTGATGCCACTACTGTAGAGAAATATATTCATGAGTTTTACTGGGCAGTAAGTGCAAAGCTATTAATGGAAGATGTAGTCATGATGTTGTTTGCCTCAACCTTTGATGGAAATGCTATGGATTGGTACCTTAGTTTTCCCTAAGGTAGCATTTCTGATTGGGATACCTTTCACAAAGCATTCAAGAAAATATGGGCTATAGCTTTGGATGAAGGCATCCTTCTTGAGAAGTTCCTTCAAGCCACTAAAAATAAGAAAGAATTTGTCAAGGAATATACTCAAAGGTTTGGAAGCCTCCTTAAAGAGGTCCTTGAGAGATATAAGCCTATTGATGATACTATCCTTGATAGGTATATTAAATCTCTCCATGGACATTTGACCTATGACCTTAGGGACAAAGATCCTAAATACGTAACACAAGCTAAACTCATCGTTGTTGAAGTGGAGATAAATATAAATGATACTAGGATTGATCTATTCGATTACCCTAGGGCTAGAATTAGATGTAATATTAAGCCTAGCTCCTAGGGGGATCTTGCTTTATATGATTTTTCCCAAACTTACGAATGAGCTAATGCAGGGGAAAAATACATTGATGAACAAACTATCCATTATGGAGAGAGAAAGGGATCATGATCAAACTTCAGTCATAAATCGTAATTCAACAAGGACAAGTCTTTCAACAAAAAGGCACGTGAGGGAGACCATGCCAATGAACAATGTTCCAAACACACTTGCCCCAACCAATTTGGTAGGGCAAGAAGAGTCCCCTTGGTGCCAACCTTGTGAGGAATATCACTCCCAAGGAGTTTTTCCTTACAACAATGCCTTCATATTGTAAACACAATGTTTTTGACTTTGGAATTTCAAAACCTTTAGGTTTTACAATATAATTTTTTTCATCCACATAACCATTCAAGAACATTGATTTACCATCCATCCATGACATTATCCACTTGTATTGTGTAGCTAGTGCTACTGACATCTTGATTGTGTTCAACTTTGCTAATGCAACAAAGGTTTTTATAATCAAGTCCCCCGTTTGTGCATAACCTTTTACAATTAAATGCCCTGTTTGATTATCAACTGTATCATCCAAATTTATACTTATCTTAGACACCCATTTAGTATCAATCACCTCTTTTCCTTTGGGTAAACTTATCAAGGCACATGTATCATTTTCCACCAAGGCATTAATTTTTGTGTCCATAGCCTCCTTTCATACATTCCTTTTTGAAACTTCTACAAAATTATGTGGTTCATCATTCTTCATTATTTGTGTTGTAAGAGAAAAATTCACAATGCAATGTCATGATTTAACATCTCCTCTCAAAGTTGATATCAAACATTTTACTTTGTGAAAGACATTTGACTAACCACTTAGGCTTCTTCTTGACTTTATATGCCTAAGTTGATTTAGAATTAGACCCATCACCAATTACTATTTCATACTTTTTGCTTCTATGTTATACCCAATGAAATTATTCTACATTTTTAGTGTTTAATTTCCACATTTTTTTTAGGAACATGTGCATATGCAATACATCCAAATGTTCTTATGTGTGCAATACTAGGTTTGTACCAATGTTATTAGAATTAGATCAATTTTGGAAAATTCGATCGATTATGGGACCATACCACTCCATTAGAATCCTCCATACGAGTAAAGGTTAGTTTTGTATTGAACCATACAATTAGTAGTGTGAACCACTTAATTAAAACAAATCCAATAAAATAATATAAAAGTAAACATTAAATAATCTAGAGCCTCTTTGTTGATGTATTTTGGTTTAAATATGGGTTACATAGAGTGCAATTTGGTTGTATGCACCCTTCCTTGCCTTATACATGAATTCACATGAATTAATTAATTTAGTTTACATTGCTTTGAATTCACATGAATTAATTAATTTAGTTTCCTTTCCCTTTCAAAATTTGGGCATTTATGTATTTTTTGACCAATTACTTAGGTGGTGTGGTTTTTTATATAGTTCTAGTATTTAGGGTTGATTGATTCAATGACCAAATTCCATTTTAATAACATTGGTTTGTACCTTGACTATGCTTACTTTGGAGTCAAATCCAAAACCACTCTTGCAAGATCTTTGTTGAAAGTGTATATTGTTTTATGAATTACTTAAGCCCAAAATTCAATATCAAGCTGCTTTTTTCAACACACTTCAAGCCATTTCAACAATGGTCTTAATCTTTCTTTTTGCAACACCATTTTGTTGAATAGTATTTGAATATGTAAATTCTTCGTCTTATATCATTCTTCTTACAAAAGTTCATAAATTCATTGGATTTATATTTTCTTTCATCCCATTTCAAGGTGAAATTTTTCAAGCTGTTTTGTTTTTCAACCATCTCTTATATATAAACAATAGCTAGGGAAGTTAAGATATGATAGATGTTATCTAACCTCCAAGCTCTATTTGAGAATAACTCTTTATGTTGTGTTCCTAATATGCATATTTCATAAATCTGACCATCAATTTCAAGGTAGTGAAGACCATTCATCATATTAGTTTTCCCCAAGAAGACCAAATTCTTGAAATTCAAATATCTCATTCTCATTTTTTTCGAAGGAAAACAACGGTAATTTTATTTCAACTTTTGAAAAAAGGAACAAAATTAAATTTTGTAGATTCTATTTGCATTCACTAAGAGTAGCCTCTTAGCTTATGTTCTTAAGAAGAAAAAAAAAAGAATATAAAAATATAAAAGAAAACATGAGAATTTAAGTGTTGTAGTAATCACCTAACTTCCTTTTCTTTCCTTTTTTTCATTGGACCTTTTTCCATCCCCTTGAGTGTGGATCAACTGGAATCATTGGCAAGTCACTCATAGATGTCTATGGTGGGGGTTCTTTTTCTGAGTCAGAACTTTCCGAGGCATGAGATCTCTTTATGCCCACCATTTTGTGCTTTTTCTATGACACTTTTTTGTTGTTGTTTTGGTTCATGGATCGCTTCTGATTTTGTACCATTCCGCTTGTGGGTTGCATTTCCAGCATGTACTTGAGTGCTCCCTTCTTGGTTTAATTGGTTCTCTGTGATTTCCCCTTCTTCCTCGTCTGTCATGAAGGGTTCAAAAGGCTACCATCCTTTTGTTTTGTGGTCCTGCTGCTTTTTCATTTTTGGTGTTTTTTTGATTGGGCTCATGTGTCTTGCAAATGTCCTATTTGGTCACATGAGTGGTATATAAATGTTGTTTATTCATAATCCAGAATTTGGGTCCACTAGAAGGTTTTATGTTTCATCTAAATGTAATCACATAGACTTTTACTTGGGTTTATTTTTACACAAATTCTAGTGAAGGTAAATAACCCGCTCTCCATTCTATAAGAGTTCATCTTTTTAAATGACCCCAAAGTGTTTCTAATCTCCTCAAGAACCATGTGATGCAAAAAAAGAAGGGGAAGATTAGGTAGCCTCACCCATGCTAGCATTCTCAAGACCACCAATGTTGTGGCATCAAAATATGGGAACCAACTGTTAGGAACCTACATTGTACCTTTTTGCTCACATATTTTGCTATCATTCCACCATTTTTCAACCCATATTTAAAGTCTATGTTATTACTTTAATCCATTTTCCAAAGGTATATAACATTTCTTCTCGTCACTATATGTTTAATTTTTTTTACATATAATTTTACATTACTTTCATAATTAACCATTGATCGGAAATATATAGTTGTTGAAACAGTCTGAAGACTGCAGATTTATCATTGCGGTCTATGTTGCTGAAATAGTCTGAAAACTGCAAATTTATCATTGCGGTCTACGTTGCTGAAACAGTTAGAACAGTGCACAAATCCCATTGTTGAAACAACCCGTGATTTGCATTTCAGATTCGGCAGCAACAAGAAAATATCCTCGAAGGAGCTGTTACACTGGCCGCAACAACTACATTCCAAAGTCGGCATTGTCACAACCATTGTAACAACATTTTGCTATTGGAAGAACCAATTATCCTATTTTAGCATATCAGGTTAAGAATAGGATTTATAATGTAATCAAATGTATAATAGATGTCTCCTTCTTAAATAGAGGAGACATCAGCATTATAGGGGGACAGACTACGGGAAGGTCTAGCTGAAAGTAAAGGAACTTGAATCTTTTTGTAATATGATACATTGACAGATGAATAAAATATTATTCTAAGCACTCCTTAGTTCCTTTTTCTGGGGAATCTTGTGAGAAGGAAAGGGCCCACCTTCCTCACAAGATTCACTCATTAATTTCTATAATGTGTTAAGTGTTATTTTTTATTCAGGCCTTGTTAAACTCTGTTTGCTAAAATTACTTATGCGTTATTGGAACTCTGTATTTATTGCTGAAACTCTGTTTCCATTTGATTATTGCATTGTTTTTATAAATTCATTCATAGGTAATCAATGATTGTTTTAATTGGTAATCTAGTTTACAGAGTGAGTTTGTGAAGCATGGTAATCAGAAATAGGTGTTGAAGCTTCCTGCTTAGGGAATAGGGTCTTGTTATCTGTTATAGCACAATTAGTCTTTTCCTTTGCAAATTGATTTCTTTTCCTAGATTGCTCTTTTTAATGTAATCTAGGATTCTCTTGATAATTGTCTGCAATAGAGAGGTTGTTCCTGCTATAACTTAGAGTAGAACTTCAGTTTGTTTAAAGCAAGGTGTGATTAGTGTAATTGTTACTACAACTTTTCATTGCTTTTGGGATTGATCATATACAGTGTGTGATTGTCTTTGAAACAATAGACTTCCCTGGGTTGACAATTCATGTAGCACTTGGTTGTTTAAATTGATAAGCAATAAAAGTGACCAACACCAACATGGGACAAAAAACCCCACATTTCCACAAAACGAAGTCCCTTCTTTCAAAACTCTCTTGAAATCTGCTTGGGTATTGAATTGAATAATAAAAACCCCTTTCGAGCATAGGTATATGACACAATTGTTGGTCCAGGTTGTAAAAACCCGTTGTTACAAAACATCGGACTTGGGAAAAACCCATTAAATCTACAAATCATTGCCTTTGATTGAAGAACAAAGAAAATCTGATTTATCTTTGTTAGATTAACCTCCATGGTGGGTGCTTGTTTGTATTGTTCAACAATGTAAGGTCCAAGATTGCATTGTGGCAAATATGATGGATTAGAACCTTTGCCTTGTTGGAAAATATGGAGATTTGATAATTATAAATCATTCTCCTTATCTTGATACTTACTTGTGATGTTACATATTATTTTATTACTTATTTTATTATGTTCATTAAGCAATTATAAAAAAACAAAAAGATCATAAAGAGACAGAGTACACAAGATATAGGTTCCAAGCCAGGGAAAAACCCCTCCAAGGAGAAAACTCGGAAAACACTTCTCTTCTTCTTTAGAATATGCTTACAAAAGAGACTTCCAAGACCTAAAGACCCAAGCCAATGAATTTTCCAACACCTAAGCTAGCCCCCAACAAGATCTGCTTCAAAACAACTTCCAAGACTTTGATGCTACAACACTGCTACTGCAATTTTGACCCCTACAACAAAATTTTCGCCTTGCAACTTCGTGCAAATACAATTGCTTCAAAATTTCATCCTCTTGAAGTTGACATCTTCACAAGCCCTGGCGAGACAAAGATAAATATAACCCTTGACAAAATTTGAATTTTGCTCCTCTTTTTTCGTCCTCTAGCTACTATTTTTTCACCTTCACTATTATAGTTGAGTGTCCAAATGAGGTCAATCTCCCTTCTATTTATAACATTTCTTGAGGGTTGAATTGCCCTCCCTTAGGCCGACTTGTCCTTGCTCTTGGGATGACTTTTCCTTGGGATTATCCATGGATTTTACATGATAAAATACATATTTTCTTCTATTACAATGAATCCAAATGGGACTATGACACATGACCAATATTATTCTTCATCCTGGAAAGACCTAGAAATACCTAGAAGACCTAAAAGCACAAAGAGCTTGCTTTTGACTCAAATTCAAGTATGAAACCCATACTCCAAAAATAAAATATAATTTCTCTTTCTTTATAAAGAATATATAATGTCATGATTACAGTTACAACATAATGAAGACCAAACCTAGTTACAATTTTCAACACTCCCTCTTAACAAGGGAGGTATTCATGGTATAAAAAATCTCAATCTTGAAGCATTATCATAAGAAGAGTCAGATTGATAAGCCACAATTTTTCAAGCATCTTTACATCATAACCAACATTGTCCTTGAAGGCCTTAACTGGAAAGACTCATCTTTAATTATGAGCATTATGCGGGGAGGTTTTACATGAGTTTCCACACTACCTCTCAAGGTGCATACTCCATCCATATGTATACAATGTATGTCCTTTTAGGACTATTCTTATCTTGGATTCCCAAAACCAGATCCTCAAAGAATATCGGTCCTCTTCGACTACTCTTATCTTGGATGCCCTACCTCATCCTCAAAGAGCATCAATCACCAACTTCTGTCCATGGATTCTCTAATCCATAAGAATTTTCAATCTAGATGCTTATCCAATCCTCTGTAATCCATTCTTTCTTTATGGCCTTCACTAAGACTTATGGCTATTAGTCCTAGTCTAGTGCTTTACCCATAAAGAGAAGCACTATCTGATATCGCTCCCTCTCAACTAGGGAAGAGATATCCACCAAACCAAGCTTACCTCTCATGTACTCAAGCTTTTTGTTTGGTAACTCTTTAGTTAATATGTCAGCTACCTATTCATCTGTAGATAAATAGTGCAACTCAACAATCCTATCTCGTACTAAGATTCTGATGTAGTGGTACTTGTTATATATATGCTTCGTCTTAGCATGAAACATCGAGTCTTCAATCAACTTTATGCAATTATGATTATCACAATGTATCCATGTAGGGCTGAGTGGTCCTTCAAACAAGTTTGATAATAAATTCCCGAGCCAAACTACTTCCCTGCACACTTTACTTGCAACAACATATTCAACTTCAACACTACTCAAAGAAGTTGTATCCTGCTTTTTGCTTATCCACGAAACCATGGAAGATCTAAGGTTGAAACATCCTCCTATTGTGCTTCTTCCATATGACTCACTGGCACCCCAATCTCAATCTGTATATCCATGAGTTGGATTTCATTCCCAGTATACTTGAGGCAGTGATGTATGGTCCCACAAAAGTATCTTAAGATATGATTAACTGTAATCCAATGATCATGCGTTGGCTCCATCTGAAACTCACCGAGGACATTTACTGTAAAACAAATGTTTGCCCTGGTATTCACTAGATACTTCAAGGAGTGATCCAAATTGGATCTTAGAACACTCTCTAAGTTTTCATGAACTCTTTAAAAAATCTATCAAGGATTAAAAGTCTTACAAAGATCAAGCTTATCGGACATATCCTCGTAACAGTTGCAATTTGTGAGCAGCGCAGAGCAACGAGGACCGTCGGTTAAGCGTGCAGACCGTCGGCCCATGGTAACGCGTGCTGTCGCAAATTAGCAAAGGTAGAGGCCATTTTGAGAAATAGGGGTAGTTTCTGATATTAGATTAGCGACAAGTCACTAATCGCATATCGCAGGGCAAACCCCTCAGAGAAGGAAAGACCGCAAGCCTCGGACCCGAAAAATCATAAAATGTAACGAATACCATCCCAATTTCGTCAAGAACGGGGTCCCACAAAAACTAACAGAATATCGGAGGGGCTTCGAGTGGTAAGTGGTTTCAATCGAGTCCCGCCCGATGCCACACAATGGGTGCCACGCATCCAGCGGAAGAGAGAGAAAACCACTCACATCGGACGGGTAAACATCATGTTACTTACTCGCCTGATATGGACGATGACCGTAGGATTTGGAGGCTCCAGATCAACGACAGAGATGCAATCTGATAGATGACCGGATTTGACGAGGTTAACAGGCAGAGTTGTATAGGATTTGAAGTCCGATGCATTGGAAGTAGGTCATGTTTCACGGGCATTCTTCGAGTTAATGGAATAAACGGTCATTTCGAATGTGTCCAAGAGAATTGACACTCAGTTCATTATGAAATAGGTGGCCACCTCCCTGTGAGGCGTTATACAGTGATGATTACGCAAAGCAGAGGGATTCAAACGGACAGAGGCAGGGGAACCGGAAAGCCGAGAAGCGGAAACGAACAGTCAGAAAGCAGATTGGCTTAGAGCCACGAACTGACAGAGAAAGAAGAAGGCAAGTTAAGAAAGCTAAGAGCAGAGAGCAGAAAGAAGAAGTTGAGGTGACCTGCAGAAGCAAAGGCAGAATCAAGCCACAGTTAAGACAGAGCTAGAGAGAGCCAGAGAGTCCGTGTACTCCAAAGAAGGCTTGAGAGGTTCAAGCGATCTCCTCTGTATATGCTTTTCATGTATTGAGTCTCACATTGGACTCATACCATTGTGACAAAATAGAGGTCAAGATTCAATAAGGAGAGTCTGTGTACTCCAGAGACTTGGGGGACCCAAGTATAGTCTTGCTGATTTATATCTATTGTGTGAGACTCAAATTGAGCTCACTATTGTAAAAAATCTGCTTGAAAACATAATAGAGAGGCCATCACTAAAGGCTGGACCAGGAGATGTAGCCCAGGAGTATTGGGTGAACTCCTTATTAAACTTCTTGTGTTTATGTGTGTTGCCTATTATGTTTTCTTTAACTGCTTCATTGCGTGTATATTTCGCAATCTTATCGATCCATTGCACAAAATAACATAGGCACATCCATGCACATGAGTCTGTAATACCTTATTCTTTGTCTTAGATCAATTATAGATCAAGGAGCCAAAATTTTTTTTGTAGCAAGTAGGATCTACCAGACTAGAATATTAACTCCTCAACGTTTTCAAATTGGTAACCATAGGAGTCATCATAGGCTTGCAATCCATCATGCCAAACTTCTGAAGTATCTTGACCACATTTTTTCCTTGATCAAGATAAATCTCCCCCGACTTCTACCATACTTCTAGTCCCAAGTAATAATGCATAATTTCAAGATCCTTCATATCGAACTCGACTGCTAACTACCTCTTGCATACCTGAATCCATCGATCTACAACTGTAACTAGCAGATCATCCACATATAAAAGCATAATAATTGGCTCCTCCTCGACCACCTTGATATGTAGTTTTGGATCTGAAAAACTCTTAGTAAAACCATGTCTTAAGAGGTATGCATACATTCTTACATACCATGCTCTTGGTGCTTGCTTCAAGCCATATAGAGTCTTCTTCAACCTGCAAACATGATTTTCCCTCTGATTTATTTCAAATCCTTGAGGCTGCTCAATGTAGACTTCCTCATCAATGGTCCCATTTTGGAAATTTTCCTTGACATCCATTTGATGGATGTTACATACCATAGAAGCAACCAACGAAACAAGTGATCTTATTGTTGTATATTTAGTTGTGGGAGCAAAGGTTTCCTCATAATCAATCTTTTCTTTCTATGAGAAGACCCTTTATACAAACCTTACCTTATATTTCTTGATACTCCCATCTGCAGCGTGATTTATCTTATAAATGCATTTGAAGTGACTATTGATTTGTCACTTGGCCTAGGGAAAATCTCCCATACATCGTTGTTTATTATGGACTAGTATTAGGGCCTCCATATCACTTCTCCATTCTTGATGCTTAGTTGTATCCTCACAGGAAGAAGGTTTTGCCTCAATCATCTTTGTCATGTATGCAACATATCTAGAATACCTCTGGTCTCTTACTTTCTCTGGATGTCCCTATTGTTGTATGTCCTTTTGCCTCTTGAAGAGTGGTTTTCAACCAAACATGCCTCTTTCGATTTTTTGGAACAATTACTTGTTGTATAGGCTCACAAGGACCTTCAACATCTTCTTGAGTAGGTCCTGATTCTTAACCATTTTGTAAAGTAAACAACATTCTTTAACTGATCAAGCAAATCATCAACTCTAGGAAAATGATACCTATTCTTGATGGTGATTTTATTTAAGGCTCTAAAATCAACACACATTCTCCAAGTTCCGTCTTTCTTTGGGACTAATATGATCGGTGATCCACATGGAGAAGAACTAGTTCGAATAAAGCCTTTATCAACCAATTCCTGAATTTGTTTCTTAATCTCTTCATTTTCTATGATTGACATACGATACATGCCAATGTTCGGAAGAGGGGCATCAGATTGAAGTTGAATCTCATGTTGTATTCTCGTTTTGGAGGTAAACTTTTTGGTTCTTCAATCAATTCTTTATAAGAATATACCATTTCAACCAATTTGTCCTTAAATTGAGAATCACGCCCTTGAAAAACATCATGCTTATATTTAGGTTTTTCTTTAAATATCATGAGAATAAACTTTTTACTTGAATTTATTAACCTTTTCATCTGACCGGCATTGATTAAATCCAAGTTTGTCTTAATTTTGCGTGCCCTGACAATGTATTCAATTCCATCTTTAAAGAGATGATACTTATTCTACTTTCTATGAAATATGGCATCTCTATCATAAAGATATGGACTACCCAACACAACTCCACATATATCCAAAGGAATCACATCTAGCTCAACTTCATCAACAAAATTAGCTATAATTGAAAACCTTAATCGACACTATTTGTGACTTGCATCTGAGTATTTTCTTTCAGCCATCCTAAAGGGTATGGTTTTGGATGATTTTTAGTTTCCAATCCCAATTTCCTTACTAGTTCCTCAAAAATTAGATTTTCTTGTGATCCACTTCCAATAATGTGTCTATCTTAGTGTGCTTGGATATTATCCTTATGTGAAACAATTCAGCTCTCTTCTTTTCTTCAATCATATTATTAGCTTTTGAAGAAGATGCATAGCAAGTAGAACTAAAGCTAGTTTAAGAGGGAATATCTAACATAGCAAGTAGAACTAAAGCTAGTTTAAGAGGGAATACCTTTTAGACCCGTGATGGTAATATTCTTTTCATCACCAGAGTCAGATCCCAAATCTTGTTGGAATGCAACATTAACTTTCATTTCATCCTTCTTATTAAGGAACTTCTTTGGTTTAAGTTCAGGATGAAGCTTCCAACATTTGTAGTCTTCATGTCCAACCCTCTGAAAATGAGTACAAGTAGGCCTTTCTCCTTCCTTCTTTGTTGTTGTCGATTTCTTCCCTTTCAACTTACTCTTTCCCTTACCTTCTTTGGAATCTTTGTTCTCTGAATGCTTGAATGGTTTCTTTGAAATGTTTGACCGAAAAGGCCTGCCACCTGATTCAATATGAATGGCTTGTACACACACTTCATCAAAGCCAATTGGATTAAACATAAGCAAAGTATGTCACAGTTAAGAATGGAAACTTCTAATATACTTTAACAAAGTTTCCCGTGTGTTTAATGGAACATTAAGTGCTAATGTCGTTTTCCTTAATTCCTGTGTAAACTCTTGCACACATTGTCCTATACCTTGCCTTAAATGTTGCCCATCCATTACAACTTGTTGCATATATCCTAAACGATAAAATT
Source organism: Pinus taeda (assembly GCA_000404065.3). Classification (NCBI taxonomy): domain Eukaryota; kingdom Viridiplantae; phylum Streptophyta; class Pinopsida; order Pinales; family Pinaceae; genus Pinus; species Pinus taeda. The sequence continues at coordinate 20,448 of APFE030944691.1, forward strand.
TCTTTCTAAGACTTTTAACAAATTTAGACCATGAAGAGATAATTTTACCTTTTTGCCTCAAATCTGATTGAGTTTTACTTTCCCGCCAAATCAAAATTGTTCCTTCCATTCTAAGTGTAGCTAATTGAATTTTTGTAGATTCATCAATAACAATTTGAATTCTACAATACACCTCAATTTGTTTTATCTAGTTATCTAACTTTTCAGGATTCATTTCACCATCATATATTGGCAACTCAAACTCAACATCAAGCTTCAAAAAAGGTGATTTCTTTCGCTTCTTTTGTGAGTTTGAATCTAAACTTGAATAATAAGAGAATAAAGAAGAAGATGAAGATGGAGGAGGAGGAGGTTCATTACCATCAACTTTTCCTTTCCCTTTTCTCTTTCGTGCCTTTAGGAGATGAAGCTGCATCTCTAGTCTTCTTGCCTTCATAAAGTTCTGCAATCATCCTTTGCATATTAAGAAACATTTGCTAATATTTCTCCTATCCAATGACCTTTGTTTTAAGAGCTTCTCCTTCATTTGAATTCCCCCATCTTCAACTTTTGAGAGACTTTCCTCTTTCTAATCTCTAGTTTTATCTTATCAAGTTTCCCTTCTCCACGTCGCCACGTGGATCTAGTCAACATTCACATTGGAAAATATCCTGCTTATACATGATCAACCTTGCTCTGATACCAAAATATGATAGAAAAGACAACATAATTGACTATTTGCTCAATTTCTTCAAATATTAACTAAGGTTTCTATTTAAGTGAATTAATAAGGAAAATGAATTTTTATGTGCCTTAAACTTAAAAACTTGAAATCTAAAATCAACCATGAACAACAAAAATAAGAAGCAAACACAAAAAATTTGACGACGGAGTTCGTCCCTTCTCGACTGCATCTCTGGGTCCGCTTCCAATGGGCGTCAAATGTATTGAAAATGCTCATAAGTCTCTTTACATCAAAATTCACCATTTTGGAATCTACTCACAAGCTTCAATGGCTACTACCAACTGAAAGGTCTCGGCCTCAGCATCCTAGCGCAACTTTCAGATTACAAAAAGGCCCAATATTGGCTAATATATGCCTCAAGAGGCATTTACACGCACTGTCCAAAAAAATTACATAGCTATCACTTTATATCTCCCTTGCCGATGGCACAATGGTAAAGTTTTTTATAAGACCCACGAGAGGTTCTGTGGTCAAACCCACGGGCCTCCTGGGATTTGCTTGGTATTACATCGTATCGTGTTACAACCACATATTATATAGTTGAACTATATGGTAATATTGGTATGGTGAATATCATATATATGTCATATGGTTTGAATGGATTGGTAATGCCGCGCGATATTTGAGATACGGTGTAACAATATAGTTCAACGGTGATATATATGGATTGACATTAACATATGGTTTGGAGTGGCGCTATGTTTTGAGCGGCGTTGAGATATATACTAGGTTTGGTGAGGGATTGCTGGATATGACAAGTTCTTCCAATCATTTTCACTTCAACCAAAACCACTGAACCTTAAATATAGACTTGCGTCGATGCTATAATAAGTCATGCCATCGTCTGCTGGTAAGGTTTTGGGCCGACAACCCGATGGTCAAGGGTTCGACCCACAACTTCTCTGCTTGGTAGTTTGACTTGTGGGGTACATCTTCTAGTCCCACGTGCCCTGTTCTCATGCTGCCACTTGTCTCCCACGTGCCCTGTTCTCATGCTACCACTTGTCTTGATCTGGTGCTACCACTTGGCCTACTTTGCAATCCCTTTTTGCTTATTTGGAAAAAAAATCAAAACACATTTTCTCTCTCATACGGAGGCCATTTTGGAAATCGAACATACCACCGGAATTAGTGCGATGATCTCTTTGATTTGGCTCTAGTTTCATGAGCATATGAGATTGATAAATTTTGAGCATTTTAAGGATCCTCTTGGATCATTCCTAGAGATATTTTCAAAGATAATAAATTCTTCTTCATCAAAGTCAATTGGAACATCCTTTGATTTCTTGTAATCTCTAATCTCATCAACGATGACATCTCTACTTACCTCGATTCGATGGTCCTCCTTGATGTATATTATGTATGCTTTAGATGAAGCACTATACCCAACAAAGATGCCCCTTAAACTAGTAGGATCTAAATTATTTATTTTATCCTTGGGTACATGAATGTACACATGATGACCAAATATACGAAGATGATCCACAATTGGCTTCTTTCCTATAAATTCATCTTCTAGTGTCATGTTATTGAGGATCCCATGAGGACTTCAGTTTTGCAGGTAAAAAACTGTCATACATGCCTCTCCCCAGAGGAACTTAGGGATATCCTGATCGCTAAGCATAGATTTGACACATTATTCAATAGTAGCGCTCTTCCTTTCTTCCACTCCATTCTATTCATGATTGTAGGGAATAATGATCTACCTCTTGGCTCGTGCTTCCTTGAAAAAAGATATCAATTATTTATAGGTGTATTTTCCACCATTATCTTACCTTAGAATTTTGATCTTTCTCTCAATTAGATTTTCCACTTCATTCTTGAACCCCTGAAACTTTTCAAATACCTCATCCTTGTTATTAAGAAGGTATATCCAATTCTTCCTTGAGTAATCATCAATGAAGGTTACATAATATGGATGCCCACCAAGAGACTTTACTGCCATAGGTCCACATACATTTGAGTGTATGAGATCCAAATTTCTTTAGATCTAGTTTCACTACTTCCAAATGGTTTATTTACATTATTTCTTAAAGCACACCCCTTATAGATTCCTTCATGATCTTCCTTTATTTTGGGGATTCCATTGACCATTTGACTCATAGATGGCAACAAATTATAATTAAGGTGCCCATACCTTCTATGCCATTGTTCGGAAGGACTCACTTCCAAGTGAACTAGGGCTTGAGCTAGAGGTGTATAAAGTCTATACAATGTTCCCTCACAAATACCAATCATCCTTGCTTCATTAATACAAGAGCCGTTATCCCAAACCAAAACCTTACCATCAACAAAAACAACCCTATTACCCTTACCCTCTAGACAAGAAATAGAAAGATTTTTTTTCTTCAAACTTGGAACATATAAGATGTTGATGAGGTGAATGTTTCCACTTGATTCCAACTCCAATTATGTATATCCAATGCCTTTTAGTGGATAGCTTTTGTTGTCTCCAAGTTCAATAGAATGAAATGAATTTACTTTTGAAAAGGTCTGAAGTTTACTGCATTCTCCCGTCATATGTTTGGATGCACTGCTATCGATAACCCATACATTCTCATCCTTGAAGGTGCCAGATAAAGTGGAGAACATATTTCCTTCTACTGTTTCCTTTACTAGCTTGGAGATGATCTACTTCTTGCACCTTAGCTCTAGTACCATGTTGGAAAATATGGAGACTTGATACTTATAAATTATTTTCCTTAGCTTGATTATTTCTTGTGATGTTATATATTCTTTTATTATTTTTTTGATTATGTTCATCAAGAAATTATAAAAACAATTATAAAAAACAAGAAGATCACAAAGAGATAGAGTACACAAGCTATACGCTCTAAGCCAGGGAAAAACCCCTTCAAGGGGAAAACCTAGAAAATGGTTCTCTTCTTCTTAAGAATCTTCTTACTAAAGAGATTGTCAAGACCCAAATACCAAATCCAATGAACTCTCCGAGACCCAAGCTAGCCCCTACACGATCTGCTTTAGAACAACTTCCAAGACTTTGATGCTGTAACACTACTACTGCAATTTCGACCCCTGCAATATAATTTGGCCCTGCAACTTCGGCCCCCTACAACTACTTCAAAATTTCGTCCTCTTGAAGATGGCAAATTTACAAACCCTAGTGAGACAAAGATAAATATAACCCTTGACAAACTTTGACTTCTTCTCCTATTTTTCATCCTCCAGCTACTCTTCTTTCACCTTCACTATTGCAGATCAAATTAGCTTGAGATGAGTATCCAAATGAGATGAATCTCCCTTCTATTTATAGCCTTTATTGAGGGTCAAATTACCCTGTCTTAGGCCAACTTGTCCTTTCTCTTGGGCCAACTTGTCCTTTCTCTTCCATTACAATGAGTCCAATTGTGACTATGACACATGACCAATATTATTCTTCATCCTAGAAACCTAGAAGACCTAAAAGCACAAACAACATGCTTTTGACTCAAATTTGAGTATGAAACCCATACTCAAAAACTAAAATATAATTTCTCTTCCTTTAATTTTCTTTCTTTATAAAGAATATACAATGTCATGATTACAATTAGATCATAATGAAGAATGAACCTAGTTACAATTTTCAACATGCCTCACACCACATCCTTATATGATACTAAACTTCTTGGATTCCTAGACCTTGAAGCACCCTCGTGCAACCTTAATTTCAAGGCAATGGTGGAATTTCTTGAAACGTTGTATTCTTGGAACTAAAATAGATCCTGAAGCTTCTTTCCTTCATGAAGAAGAGGTTGTATACCCATAGGAAAACCCAACTGATTCTCTATATTCTTCTTGATATTCACCACATGATCCAAACCCAAGACCCAAAAAAGGAAGGAATTCTTGTTTAAGTCTTAGTAAAAATATGAAAGTCCTCTTCCTATTCCAACTCTTTCAACCCTCCATCCAACCCAGATTAGTAAGGACAAAAGGTTTTTTTTGATGGATTTGCATTGTTCTAAGAGCCGCCGAGGTTGTGTAAGCATGGATCTAATCTCGTGGCCCAAAAGGACCAGAGGGATGGGGCTATACTTGCCTAATCCAATTCGATAAGTTACGTGGGTTCTAAAAAGTCACATAGAAGATTAGGTTATAGATCATAATATTTGTAAGGGGAAATCCTGGATGTCTTGATTTATGCAAACATATGGGTCGAATAATTTAGAGCATCTTGAAGATTATTTGAGTCCAGGGCTTGTTGCACATAAAAGGTGCTTTGTTGGAGGCCCTTGATGCCTTTGGAAGACCATTTCTCTTGCTCCTCTATGCTACTCATTGATTCATTATGCAGTTTCAGGGGTCTCTGAATCTCGGTGTGGGCTCATGTCTCATTCTCAAATGCCAAAGCTTACTACTAATTTCATCTATAATGTTTAAATTGTGATTTCTTTGAGGGAAATGCGAGTTTGATATTACTCTCTGTAATGGTTTCTCCTCTTGCCACATTTGTGTTTTTTTTGAGCTTGTACATGACTAAACATTCTTTATTGTCAAACATTAACTTGTAGTTTTTCTACATCCTCTGTGCTATAGAAATATGTTTTCTTTAATATTGGTGGCAACAATATATTATCAATAAACCTCTTATTTCCATTCAATGCTAGGATTGTTATTGTAGCTTTCAATTTAAAATATAAAGCTCTATCATTTACAACTATTAGTGCACTAGAATAGTTGTCATTTATTCTTGTGAACGGTTCCTCCTAAGATGTCATATATACTGAACATATGGAATCAATGTACCCAATCTCATTTTCTTCATTGTGTGTCATTAAACTTGATATAAATAGTTTGTCATTTTTGGTCTATTTAACAACAACATTGACACATTTATTTTCTAAATCATGCATTTTATCTCCACAATCTCTCTCAAAATGATTAAATTTGTTACAATAGTAATATTGTCCTCCATATTTTTGTTAAATCTGTCTCTTCCTCTTCCACGAGATCCTTTTTGCTTCTTCTAAAAAATTTGTTAATTTTTTTAACTGCGGTCAAATTCCACTTTGAACAACTCATATGATGAAGATAATAATTGAAATATATTCCTCTTTTCTAGAGGACCAAAATCAACCTAAAGATCACCTTATTTGGATATGCATAAGTTGGTTTTAAAATTTATTTATTTATTCATGTATATTGGATTGGGTTGACCCTTAGCACATGTACAATTGGATAGGTTGGCCTCAACATCAAGTGTACTCTCATGAAATCTTATAAATAGAAGAGATCTCAAGCTCATTTGGAAACATTGATCAAGCCATCTTATCTTCTATTATTGTCTTGGTTTGCACAAGTATGACAGAGGAAAGCTCGCGGAAAGGGTTCGATACTACAGGGTCGAAGCTCGCACACATCTAGGATTTCTGGGTCTCGAACACTGGATTGTAACTAAAGTTTTTCATCTGGCACAATATGGTCTAGAGAGCATACGAGAAGTCTCGGATGTTGGCACTAATTGTCTACGGGAGCGTCTGGGAGGTTAGGGTTTCCGCAGTTTAGTTTGGATCCAAGACGCATGCACATAATGGTCTAGAGAGCGTTTGAGCTACCATATATGTTGGCACAATAGCCTCAAGGGAGTGTCCTAGATGCCATAGACACTCACACAGAAGCCTGAAGAGAGCATCCATGGTTTGAGGTAGATTTGAGTATGGTTGGTCCCTGGACGCCCGTACACAAGTCACCTGGGAGCATCCATATCTGTCATAGACGCAGTGATCCAGTTCTACAAAGAGCGTCCAGATCTATCTTAGAAGCTTGCACACAATATCTCTGCATGCATCTAGGACCTAAAGATGAGTTATCAGTATGCAACAATAATAAATAGTGTTCAACACAGTGACAACAATATCCAACAGTTAACTATAGTCGGTGACAATGCATTACAGTCCTCAAAATTAGGATCTTTGAGTATAAGTACGTTTAAGGTCATGTTATGGATGTTCTAGTTGTTTTTGTTGCTTTGATGAAGATATGGATCAACGTACTCTCTTTTTCTGAATCATTTGATGATGATCTAGGAAGAAGAAGAAGAAGAATTTACAGGGGTTTTCCCCAGAGTGGGTTTTTCCTTGGTCTCCAACCAATCCTGGTGTCTCTGTGTGTGCATGTTTTTCTTCTATTGTTCCTTTATGTTCTGCTACATTGATGATGATGATGTTTTTCTTTCTACGTAATTTCATATACTGATGAATAATGGTGTAGATCTGAATAATGTTATAATGTTATGGGGTGAACTTAATATGCTAATGAAGAAATGCAATTATCTAAGCAAAGAACAATGTAGACCTATGAAAAATTAACATGGTATCAAAGATGGGCTAAAGAAAATCACTTGAGATCGCCCCGATGATGATACCTTTAATGGAAGCAAGAAGAGGATGGTGGATACCTAAAAGATTTTAGGGTTTGAAGAAAACCCTAGGCAACTTGATTATTAGTATTAGGGTTTGAGAGAAACCCTGGTTTATGGAAAATAGATGAGATATAGCATGGTCAAAGGAGGCTCAAGCACTTGAGGGAGATTTGATGAAGCCCCAAATGGGATAATATCTAGTAGGCCTGGTTGGTTGATTAAAGGTAACAATGTTATGTAGACAATGGATGGTGATGACTGGTTCTAGAGGGAGAGGATCACTTCTCATTGAAGATAAGTATTTCTTCACTTATGATGCCTCTTACTTTTGTTTAGACTTATGGATCTGATTATCATGTTTATTGTTTATACTTCCTACATATGTATTTAAGTATATAGATGTTTCTAACCTCCTTGATGAGACATGATGAGTGGATCCTTATTGAGGATCTTTTGAAATGCAGGAAGGATGGTTAGAGCTGAAAGAGGTTAAGAGACACTCTTTGAGAATATGACAAAGTACTTCAAGCTGCTTATGTCTAATGAAAATGTGCACAGGTATTTGAATACCACAAGATATGCATGGTATGTTATATTTTAGCAGTAACATTGATGGCTAGGTAAGACTTAGGATATGATGAGAATGTCTCTTTAATGGCTCATACATGAATATTAAAGAGACTTGGATCTATGCCTCCTATGGTGAAATGATGCACCTGATGTTGAATATTTTGATCTTCTTGAAGTCTATGAGGCTATCTAATGTTGATAGATTGATATACTTGATGTTCAGCTAACATCTATCTGTTACATATCTTGATCCTATAAAGAAGGCTAACACCTTGACTCTAGTAGATGATACTCTTGATACTTGTCATACATAAGACATGATGGATTTCACATAGAAGGTTAGCTCATTAATTCTTATACATGATACCACTGACAATGCTTGTGATAAGCATGTTGAAAGCTAATGGAAAGAGAGATGGTCACTCTTGTTGCTTGGGTAAAGTTTTATTGAATGACCTAACTTGATCTTATTGATAATGAAAAGCATGGTAACCTTGATGTTAGAGGTATAACTATGAGATTGATATTCTAGAGCTCTTACTAACTATGGTCATATCTTGATGAGATGCGTAACTATGGCATATCTGATTGGCCTAACTTGTGGGATTACCTTAATAGAAAGTATTATTGTGTTCATAATCTTTGAGACATGATGTCACACCTATATGCTGCCCTAATATTTCAAGTCTAATAAATTAATGAAAGATTGATAACTTGATGTTGATGACCATGATAGATATATATCTAATAGATCTACTATTTCCTGACTCTAGTAGAGACAGGTTGATGACATGAATGAAGATGAATGAAGTAATCCCAATGAGACAGAGAATCTCTTCTCAAGATTCTTACTCACATCGTTATTTTCATTCTATACTGTTGAAGGATTATTTATGTGCATATGACACTATTGAATTGCAACAAAGTCTCGGATTTGAAGCTTGTAAAATAGGCACAGAACTGAGAGATTTTGTCCCTCGATGCACGCATGCTAAGGCCTAGGTAGCATCTAGGAAGCTAAAGACGCTCCCATTCTAACATGAAGGGAGCGTCCAAGGGTTTGACTACAATTGATCATCATTCAAATTTTTTTGAAGCTGGATGAATTCTGAATCAAGGTGTCTCTGACATATTCTGCCACTATAAACTAATTTCTAAAGTTTTTGGGTTAAATTGCTGATCACAAAAAATGAAGTACTCTGCATGAAATTGGATATTCACCTGAAATATGTTAGTACTACAAATTTGTTGTAGATAACTATAATATCTGCAAGTAGGAAAATCTTGAATGTTTGCCATAATATGAACATGAGGAGTGAACTTGTGTTTGCAGGTGACTGGGGCATACATATATATATGTCATTGTGTTTGAGGCTTGTGCTGCAAGAGTTTGGCATGATTTGGCGACTGATATAGATGAGTTGCGTTTAGAGCTTTGACATGATGCTTGACAATGAATTAGAACTTTGAATTGATGATTGGGCTATGCTTTGGACTATAGATCTCTCTAAGACAACAAATTTGGATTTGACCTAGTGACTAATGATTTGATTTTTTACGATTGTTGGTTTTCCCTGATGTCAATGCTATGTGGGCACAATGACCTTCAATGAATTATGTGGGTATTCAAAAAAATGGTTTTGTATTGGAATCCTTGTTCATAGCATAATGGCTGAGGTACTGATGTTTGTGATTCAGTATGAAGATGGAACCTGCATGACTTATCCTTGGTGTATGCATTTGCATCTAGTGAAAAAAATAACTTGTATTATGATTATGAGAATGGCTTCATGAATTTTTGGACTGATATTTCATGGTTGATGACAACTTGTTGGCATGATAGATGAATTCAAGAAATGTTATATGCTCCATCTATCACTTGGTTGAAAGAATTGATCCTGTGATATTGATGACTTTGATAATAGTTTTGATCTGAATTCTGAACTTTTATGAGATGACTTTGTTGATACAACATTGGTTTATGTAAGATTAATTATGTTGGCTTACTAAGGCATTATGCTTGCAGAGAGAATTGCATGAAGCAAGGTCCCCGATCCAGATATGTCCATATTTGTGAGTTATCTGATGAAGTTAGGATGATGAGTTCCAAGGCATGGCTTTGATTTTGGTTTTACATACTGATGGTCTACTCTTGACAGGCAATGAGCCTCTGATGAACTAAGGAAAAGGGAGATGGATTCTGAAGCTTTAAATTATGTATCATAGCATGACGAATCAATTTCTATAATTTGGGAAATAAATTCTATATTGCTAAGTTGTTGAAAAATATTTTTGAATAATGGAAATGCAAATCCTTGGACACTTCGATTTGAAGTTCAAGATGTTGTTGAACTTGACATGGCATCCGACAGTTGATTGAATCTTTGATGTTCTATGTTCTATCTTTGAAGCATTGATGTTCTATCTTTGAATATCTTTGAATATATATATATACTTGATGTGCATAGAACTTGAATAAATCTATGATTGAGATGCTTCATTCACATAGAGTTGCCACCGAACATCCTTTGAAATGTTTACATGAGATGTTTTATTTTTGAGGCTGAGATATTTCTCCTATGATATGTGACTACATGGATGTATTGTTGTTAATAGAGATTATTGTTGACGAGCACATATGAGTGTTGGCTTATTATGATATCTGCCATGATATTATTGATAACAGGTCCATAGATTTACACTCAACCGATATTGAGTACTATGTTGCTAGCACGGTTACCTGCGAGGCAAGATGTAGAAGCTCCTTAGAGATCCATCTTCAATATGGACTCCCAAATTCATTAAAATCAAGCAACCTGTATGGAATTCCTCTTCAATATCCTTAGAGATCCATCTGATTAGAATCTGAATATGACATGGATACGTTGAAATGACATAGAGTGGAATCTGATTGGAAGAAAATCCCATATATATATAGTTAGGATTGAGATACTTCCATACATTGAGATAGTGCAATTGTTTGAAACAAGCTTAGGCTTGTGGTTGACACCTCCTTGAGAGGGAGGATCATTATGATATCCATTTGTTATTTATATGATTATTATTGTTCTTACATGATATTTTATTTGATGTCCTGTATGAATAGGAAAATTCTGCTATTGAGAGTCCAAGCAGATGCCATATTTGAGTATGATGAGAGCAGTGCTGATCGAGGACACTGAGCCAACTCTTCTTCCCTGTTTGAGCTCCTTGGGTGAGGAATTGAGATAGAGGGCTCCTGGGGTTGAGGGAACTCTATAAAATAGGGTACGACCTTTATATGTTACCCATAGGGTTGGAGATGATGATACCTTATCTTCATAGGGTTGGATAATGCTACTCCCTTGATTGGTCTTTGCAGAGTATACCCTAGTTGGCATCATACCCATAGGTAGGGCTTGTCAAGAATATCACTCCTTGTTTGTCCAACGAGTTGAGAGAGTACTTGGGGTGTACAACCCAAGTCGATTATAAAACAGGTTTTCTACCACATGAATATTCAAGGTCATTGATGGGAAGACGAGTAGGAAATAGGATGGGTTGAGATAACCCTATGTGGTTCCAAGTTGACATTGAACTCCCTGATGTGATCCCAGGGTCGAGAAGTTCTCCCCTGTGTGTTTGGATATTCGATTTCTCAATATGGGGTCATAGATTTATAACTCCCCCATGAGATTCCGGGTCCAGATTTGCTCCCTGATGTGGTTACACGTTGTGATGTGCTCCTTGATGATATGCTCTCTGATGATGATATTCTGGGTAGTAGCCCATTGGCAGATATTTCGGGAAGTAGCCTGATGGATAGAGGGTGGTAGCTTAAGCTCCCCTCCGGTAACAAATTCTTCTTCTTCTAGATTTGAGAATGTTCAACATACGAGTAAGAAAAATCAAGAGATAAGCAAGGAATAAGAAAGGGATAGATCGAGATGTACATTTATAATGACGAGTCACTTGAGATGGTCATAACATGATGACTACATGACAGAGATAATTAATGATGATACACGATGACACTTGAAGATACCAGAATGGCATATTAATCGATGGAAAGATATTGGCAGGTGGAATTCCCCCTACTTGAGAGGGAGTGTTAATTTTTGCAACTGCAGTCAAATTCCACTTTGGACAACTTATACGATGAATATAATAATTTAAATAGATTCCTCTTTTCGAGAGGACCAAAATCGACCTAAAGATCACTTTATTTGGATAAGAAGAAGTTGGTTTTTGAATTTATTTATTTATTCATGTATATTGGATTGGGTTGGCCCTAAACACAAGTAAAATTGGACAGGTTAGACTCAATATCAAGTGGACCCTCATGAAAGCCTATAAATAGAAGAGACCTAAAGCTCATTTGGACACATTGATCAACCCATCTTCTCTTCTCTTATTGTCTTGGTTCACACAGGTCTGAATGAGGAAAGCTCACACAAAGGGTCTAAAACTACAGGGTCAAAGCTCGCACACATCTAAGGTTTCTGGGTTTCGGAAGCTGGCTCGTAACTAAGGCTTTTCATCCCTAGAAAATGGATATGGTTTAGAGAGCATCTGGGAAGTCTTGGACAGTGGCACGGAGTGTCTAAGGGAGCGTTTAGGAGGTTAGGGTTTTCGCAATTTAGTTTGGATCCTGGACGCATGCATAAAATGGTCTAGGTAGGGTCCAGGTTGCCATATATGCTGGTACAATAGCCTCAAGGGAGTGTCTGTGCTCCCATAGATGCTCACACAGAAGTATGAAGAGAGCATCCAGGTTTTGAGGTAGATCTGAGTATGGTTAGTCCCCGAACGTCCACACGTAGTTCACCTTAGAGCATCAAGATCTATCCCAGACGTAGTCATCCAATTTTGTAGAGATTGTCCAGATCTATCTTAGATGCTATCTCACTATATCTCTGCATGCGTCTGGGACCTAAATATGATTTATCAGTATGAAATAGTATTCAACAGTGTTCAACACAATGACAACAATATCCAATAGTTAACTACAGTCAGTGACAGTGCATTACAACCCTCAGAATCAAGATCTTTGAGTATAAGTATGTTTAAGGTCATGCTATGGATGTTCTAGTTATTTTTTTTGCTTTGATGAAGATATGGATTAGTGTACTCTCTTTTACTAAATCATTTGATGATGATCTAAGAAGAAGAATAATTTACAAGGGTATTCCCCATAGTGGGTTTTTCCCTGGTCTCCGACCAATCCTGGTGTCTCTATGTGTGCATGATTTTCTTCTATTGTTCCTTTATGTTCTGTTGCATTGATGATGTTGATGTTGTTCTTTCTAAATAATTTCATATGTTGATGAATATTGGTGTAGATATGAATAATGTTATAATTTTATGGGGTGAACTTAATATGCTAATGAAGAAATGCAATTATCTAAGCAAAGAACAATGTAGCCCTATGAAAAATTAACAAAATTGAGTTGGAATTGTTCCTCCACATCTTGTGGTGGATGCATTTCCTTGATAATAATTAGAATTACATGAATTTTATTGATGTCAATTACATTATTTTTAACTTAGTCATTATATTGTCTTCTACTCTGATCTCCGCCTCTATACCTTATTGTTGGCTTAGGGGGATTAGACCTAGGTTCAGAGTTAGTTGCGCTAACCAACAACCCGATACCACCGGCCCTTTCGGAAATTATCTGCATAGCGCAGAACGCAATATCACCCGAGGCAATATTGGGGATGCTAGAACCATCATTCTCCATGCAGAGGGACTATGTAGTGTGGCTGTAAGTTTTCTATCAGTTTAGGGCTTAATTCGACCTTCACGAACTGTTAACTTTATTGCACAGTCGTAAATTGTTTTTCTACTTAACAAATTTGCGAACTGCGCAAAACTAATATAACATGTATTATTCATCATACAAAATATTATTTGAACCTTCATGATGTAATTGCAGAAAAAATATATAAAAATGAACTAAAAACATGCTAAAATATAGAAACTATGTGAACTTAAGAGAATACATAGATTTGTCTAAAAAATATTCTTTCTTAGTCAAGTCCTCCCATATACAATATTTTTGACCCTTCACACACACCTATAGGGGCTTGCGGACACAGTTGCAGACTTACCAAGATCTCTGTGCACACAGTAGCAGGAGCCTTCCCCTTCGCCCAAATATAGAAAGATTTCACAAAAACATACTCAACGATATTTCATCAATTCATTCTCCTCTTTTAGACTTTCTAAAACATCCCTTTATATATGCTTTTACCCTTACAATACCATGGTCTGCAAGCCATGGGTGAAGGGGCTCTAACCCGGCCTAAATCCCCTTTGACTCTTATAACCTTGTGCTATCACACTCTGTTCCTCAAAATGCGGTGTCTTTACATGAATCGGGAAAAACCTAGACCTAGGGGCTCTGACCCCTACCCAACAGGCCCCCAACACAAAGATATGACTCGTCCTTGAGTCAGTCATCTGGTATGTCCTTGATCTTTGATTTTAGGCCTTTGTATGTAGTCATCAATGGATGGAGCATTGTTTTGCATTACTTTGCAGCATGTCAAACTTCATCCACGAGCTTCTCAGTTGTCAGACTTTTTGCTGTGAGGTTGATTGTCCTCTATGTTTGTTGCATGCTCTTCAATTTTCCCTCTAATTCCTGTGAAAGCTGGCGGGCCTCATCTTCCCAAGGTTGTGTCCACGTGAAGATGATCTGTGCCTTTCTCCGAAGCTCATCAATTTGTCCCTACAAAAGTGTTCCTTCTTGGAGACGGGAAAACCGTTACACAAGAGCTAAGGTCTGCATCGTGGATTTAGGTTCATCGAACTGCAGTTACTTGTTTATGATCTCTGCTTCAATCTTCTTCACATGTGGGTCTGTAGAAAATTCATGAATAATATGACACATATTCACAGAGATTATCCTGATTATACACTATTTCCGGAATCATGCATAATACATAACCTCCTCTACGTTGATCATCAATTTAGCAGTATTCAGAAACATACACATGCGCACATAGAAGCATAAATCACACATATCAACACAGTATATCACTGGGGAAAGCATCTCGCTAAAAACCCCAAACTATCTATATATTATATTGATTGAGAACATGTAACAGAACACAGTACAATACTCCTCGCAAGTACTCAGTACTATCTCCACCTGTTACAGACAAACTAGCTCATATCTGAATCAATCACTGGCTCAAATCACCTCCGCTGCGTGCTTGCCTCCACTGCGCAATCCTGCATGAAGAATAGATGAGGATGGCTGAACCATTCATTTGTTTCCCTTGTGTAACACTATGCAATCCTCATTTGCATTACTCAATCCATGCATGTGCAAATCACATGCACAACTATAGTCACAACTGACAGCTGTCTTGCCCTTTCACTCACCTCTAACACCTATCTCCACTGAACTGTCCATGCACTGAGTTAACTGATGTATTCTCCAGTTGCTTTATGAGTTAATAATTAGTGAATTAATTAATAACTAATTCACATCACTCAACATTTGTCTATTTTCCAGTTAGACTAACTACAACTAGTTCAACTAAGTCAAACTGAACACAACTCCATCAACTCTTGATCCAACTCCGCAGAACTCAATCATTGAAGTCTTAACTGAAGTCCTCCATCCAATAGCTCAAGTTAACCCATAGGAACCACGTATTTCCTTTTGGCAGTTGCATGTGCCACATCTGTAGCTCAAACTGAAGTGCTCCAAGAGAATAAGATAATGTTTATAGTCCAAATATTATTAAGGGCTAATAATATTCGACTGTTCTATTGTTAGTCTGGCAGTCTAAAAATAGACTCCGCCCATATGTCTAAAAATAGAGGTCCATATATTTTTACCAACTTGACCAATCATCCACAAATAGCGTCCTGCAACTCATAGACCACGATCCATATGTCTAAAAATAGACATAGTCTAAAAATAGACTTTGCGCCAAAAATACCCTGCGAGCCCACTTAGTGAAGGCGACTTCTTTTCACTAAGCTCCATCATCTTGTTGCATTTTCAATAGGGTCCTCCTGCAACAAGGACCAAACTTCTATTGTATCTTCAAAAAGTTGACTATAGTCTCTATTTGAACCTTAACAGTTTTTATGGCAGCGTCGCGCTACTTGCGAACTTCCATTGGTGTTGTAAGCTGCAGCTTCATCTGAAGTTTTGTAATCTACATCTGAAGTTCAAATTGAACCTTTCCCACCTCTTCCTTCGATTCTTTGACTACTTCTCCCAGTTTCTGAATCTTTTCAACTGAAGTTGCCTCTGCTAGGATTTGGAGCTTTGGAAGTTCATTGCATACTTTGGTTATTGCCTCTTCCAGCTGTTGGCTGTGCACAACTACCTCCTCGCGATCTTTCATCGCTTTATTCTTCTCCTCTAACATGTATTGGTTTTTGATTTTGACTTCGTTGATGACCAACATATCTCACTATTCCCATATCTTGAGCTCATTTGTGACGCCCTGATATAGCTTGTGCAACGTCCTAAGGGGGAGCGCCGCAAGATTAAGGCTTAGATTCTTCAATTTTTCTGCACTCTCCCTTTCCTCTACAACCTTGACATGAAGTGATCCTTTTGGAAAATGGACTGCTCGGAGGTCTATGGTAATCTTGGTTGCTGAAGGTACAACACTTGCTTGATTCACGCTCGCCTGAGTCACATTTGCTTGGATCGCGCTATTTTGAACCTACAATTCTTTAAGGCCCCACTGGACCTTAGTCAATACTGCTTGGTATTGATCTTCAATATTCCCCCACATGTCCTCCATCGTAGCACGAACAATGTCACCAATTTCATCAAAGTCCCCCTCAGTGAGGACCAAGGGTTCGGCGCTGGTGGATTTATCTGACTTCTGCTTCTTCCGCACACCGCCATCACTCTGCTTCCATCGCTTCTTGATTATAAATGGGGAATCAATATCCTCCGTGTCCATAATAGGGTCTTTGCCACTCCATTCCCCCTTAGCAGCCTCCTACTCTACCACGTGCTTGGTAGTCTTTTCCTCAAGGTCAACTATGACCGTCAGAGGCACCTTCATGGTATCCTTCTTGGCCGCGATTTTTCGGCCTGCACACCTGTAGTGGTCTTACTTGTGCTTGTCTTCTCTGTCACTGTTATAGTTATTGGAGTAAGCCAATTACTCAACCACTTATTGATGACCATAAATATGTAATCTTCAAAAACTAAGTATGGTAGCTCATGCCATTCCTTCTCCAAATATTTCTTGGCACGGATAAAGACCCTGTGAAAGTTCGCTCTAAAGTTGGCAATGTCACTATATTGGTGATAGCCGCAATTGTTGGCTGATGACTGTGCATAGATCCATATCAAAGAGAACCCAAAACATTTTTTTCTCAACCTGGGTTGGTTCCTTAGATGCCCATAGTGAGGCAAAATTTGCAGCCTCACACACATCAGGTTCCACATTAGGGAACTGCAAATCCTTCGGTGTTGACCATTATACTAATGCGATTAAGAGTATTAGCCACGCATAGTGGAATGGCTTCCCTTCTTCCTGTGATTCACGACAGTCATCCAAAAACTCTTATACCCGACCCAATTAAACTGGACCCCCTTGCTGCACTGCGTAGCCAAAGATACAACTGGGGCCGACACTTCCGCATGATCTTACCTGCCAAAATGGAGGTGGAAAAATGCATAGCCTCATCATTAATAAGACTAATAGCATATCCTTGAGACTTCTTGACTATGCCAAAGTCATTCTTCATTTGATTGGCCAACATTTTCTTCTGAGATTTCCCAACAAATGCATCATTGGGGTTCACTCCTTGGTGAGGCAGCGTAGTAATCCTTCAGATCAACATATTGCCAATCGTGATTGGTGTTTCGAGCCATAGGCACCCATCATGTACCAATGCCAATAGTTGGCGCACACAGATTGTGTTTATGTTGCTGCGCCCAAAATGTGCAACATAAAGCATATTCAACAACCCATCGTGATGAATCCCGACTACCCACTTCATTGGTTCAACCCTTGTCACTCCAAGTTCTTCGTAATAAATAGATTGGAGGTACTTGCTAGGCTCAAATTAGGGATACTTTCTACGATCATTCAAATCCCAGTCCTCCATGCATAGTTGTGGTACCCTGGCCAACAACTCTCCCTTAATCGACACTTTCTTGGGTAACAGGGGTGTAAATACCTTGTATTTGATAGAATCTAGGTCCTTTGTCATCTTTGCAGTTAACCCTTGGCAGTAGATAGGGTGGCAACTTGGAGATTGGTTTTACCTCATCTGCACTGATATCCAAAAGTTTTTCAGCTAGTTCTTCCTCATCCAGATCTTGGGTCTCCATTGGTTGCTTCTGTGTATCCATTTTTTCCTTACTCCATAGTTCTGCGGGGATTTTCCTATGTGATTGTCTAATCGGGGTCCTTTGGGGCTTGTTCTACTTCTTGGCCATTGCAACAAGTATCATTATGAAGCAATCATAATGGATTCTAGCCCTTGACTCAGAAACTCCTGCTTAAGATCCTTCCAACTCTAACCAGACATGCAATAGAATGCTCAGCTCACACTTAGGTGCAAAATCACACAACAAATTCTCAAAAAACAAATTGCTTGAATGTGGAGTGGAGTGCCATATTTATAGCATTTTTCAAATTCAAACCACTCAATTCCCTCCAGATATTCCTCATAAATGCGGATTTGGTGGAAAATTTTTCTAGATATGCCCGTTAAATGCGTTTCCCCCACTCCTTTTAAGGACAATTTCCCTGGAAAATCATCCCCAATGGTCATATTCTGAATGAACTGTGTCATACCTTTCCTTGTAGCACAATCACCCCTTCTTTGTCACAACTTTCTCCACCTGCGACATCCTCCTGATTGTCGTGCAACCCTTCTTCTTCTACAAGGTCCTTCATTGGCAGAGTAATTTATTATCTCGTGCTTCCTTCTAACTAGCTGTAGCACCAAGGTTGTCCTCTATTCATATAGTCATTGCGTAGCTGCAGGGGCAGAATCATCCCTGTAGAGTTTCAACCTACTCCCATTTACTCGCCTAGTAAATAATTCATCATTCAGCTTCACAAGCTGAACTGTGCCACCGGTTGAGATATCCTTGATAATCTATGGGCCTAGCTAATGCATCTTGAACTTACCAAGGAACTGCGCGAACTTACTATCGTTCAGAAAAACCAAGTCTCCATTCTTAAAAGTTCGCTTCTTAATATGTTGATCATGCCATGCCTTTTCCCAGGCTTTCTATTTTTGTTGTTGAAATCAGGGAAGGGAGTGATCTTCTTCTAGCGCGAGTAGTTGTTCCAATATTTCTTCCATAATATCATTGTCTACCATATTCATGACTGCTGCAATTCTAAGACTGGGTACTATATATTCCATCGACATTATAACTTCCTGTCCATACACTAGTCTAAACAGAGTATTCCCTGTCAACTTCTTGCAAGTAGTCTGGTATGGCCATAACACTGTGGGTATGCATACATCCCAATCGTTCCTATTGACGTTGCACACCTTTGTCAGAGCGTTTTCCAAAATTTTATTAAGAGCTTCTACTGTGCCATTCGCCTGAGGATGATAAGGGGTGCTCTTCTGGTGATGTACCTAAAATTCTTTTGTTAATGCTTCAATAATGTTGTTGAGCAAGTGTGTTCCTCTATTGCTCATTAGAATCTTTGGGCACCTAAAGCTTGATAAGGTATACTCAAAGATAAAGTGTGCAACAGTGTCTATGCTGCAATCCTTTACCAGCCATGCCTCAGCCCACCTGGTTAGAGTATCTATCGCAGTAATAATGTATCGCACACCGGTCTTCTTGCTTGGTGGATTGGTTAGCCCAAAAAAATCAATCGCTCACTTGTCAAAATCCTGCAAGGTAACTTGTGGATTTAGCGACAATTCATCTCTTCGCGATGGTCTTTCGATCCTTTGGCAAACATCACAAGCACTACACTATTCCTTAGAATCCTTGTGCACCATGGGCCACCATAGTCGTGGCCTCAAAATTTTCTGCGCAGTTGCTTTTCCTACGTAGTGTCCTCCCACGACACCACCATGTGATTCGACCAAAATACTGTGTATTTCATGCTCAAGGACATATTTTCACAATATTTCATCAGGGCCCATTTTATACAGATGCCTAACAATCATAGAAAAATCCACTGTTCAGACTACTATTTCTTTCTTCTGTTGCATTGTATATTCCGCAGGGGCTAGTCGAGTAGTCAAAAAGTAAATATTATCTGTAAAATTTTCATCAACAACCCTTACTGTGAAGATATATGCATCAGACAATCCTTCTTCAATGTTGGTCAGTTCTTCGCCATTCTCAATTCGAGATAGATGATCCGACCCAGTGTTCAGTCATCCCAGCTTGACAATTAATTCAAAATCATATTCTTGAAACAACAATAGCCATTTGCAACTCTCCCCTCCCAACACATGATTGTTCACCAAGTATTTCAGTGTGGAATGGTCTGTGAACATCTTGAGGTGCACACCCAACAAGTAATTCCTGAACTTCTATAGCGCATATACCATATCTAAGCCTTCTCGTTCCATTGTGGAATAATTTCTCGCCACCTTAGGCAATTTGCGACTCACAAATGCAATGGGGTGATCAATATCCCCCTCCCTTGGTTGCGCTAAGATAGCTCCCAAATCTATACATGATGCAAACACATGAATGTGGAAATCCTTCTTCCAATTCAAAAACATTAGGATCGACATAATGACCATTTTCTCTTTTAAGACGTCAAGACTCTTCTGACACTCATCATCTCAACATGAGGTGGCATATTATCCATGATGCATACACATGAACATGGAAATCCTTCTTCCAATTCAGAAACATTAGGATCGAGACAATGAAAATTTTCTTTTTTAAGACGTCAAGACTCTTCTGACACTCATCATCTCAACATAAGGTGGCATATTTCTTTAGTAATTTATCCATCAACACAGTGATCTGCATGTATGTCTTAATGAATTTATGATAATATCCAGTATGTCCAAGAGTTTCACATAGATACTTCACATTCTTCGGCATATCCAAATTAATAATAACAACGATTTTTGCAGGATCTACCATAAGCCCTTTCTTACAGACAACATGTCCTAGTGAAATTCCATAAGGTACATAAAAAATACACTTTTTCAGGTTTAATGAGATTTGATACTTCCTACAGATATCCAACATTAAGCGTAGGCTCGAGACATGATTCTTCAATAGCCCAAAGAATGTCTAGTCATCAAAGCACACCTGTAGGAACTTGCGAATGAATTATTTAAACGTTGCGATGACAACTCTGGAAAATATCGCGAATTCATTCTTTAACCCAAACGACATGACTGTTTATTGAAAGGATCCCCACTTAGTAGCGAAGGTGGTCTTATTCCTATCTTTCGATGCTATTTTAATCTAATGGTACCCAGAAAATCCATCTATAAAGGAGTAGGCCTCTTGTCCTCCTACATTTTCCAAAACTTCTTCTATGAATGGTGTTGGAAATGGGTCATGTATGCATGCGTCATTCAACTTCCTTCAGTCGACACAGATCCTTATTTCTTCCTTGGCAATTTTATCCTGTACTACTGTTAGACTCACCCAATTAGATTCTTCCACAAATTCGATTATGCCAGCTGTGACCATCTTCTCGAGTTCCTCCTTTACCTTCTCCTTGTACTTTGGGTTAAGCCTATACGGTCGCTATTTTACAGGCTTCACATCGGGCTTAAAATTGATTTTCATGACACCTAGGTCTCCCACGATGCCTTTTAACTTCGTAAATTTCGTTGGGAACAACTCATGGTACTCATGCAATAATGCATTGACCTTTCCTACTGTATCTTCATCCCAGTAATGCCCTATGCGCGCAAACTTGGGCTCCACCTCTAAGCCTATGTTGACTTGCCTCATCTTAACAGACTCGGTGACATCAGGTCCTTCCACTTCAATTTGTCCCTATGACTCAGGAATATTAATGCTACACGGATCTTCCTCGCCCTCCTCAACAGTCATTATAACATTCGAGGGCATGCCACAACTATGCATTTTAGTCAGGCTATACCCAAGTCATTGGTTCCTTAGGTGTCTGGAAAATTTCTGCTCTAATTTCTTTTAATAAGTACCTGTTCCATCCCATCAATCAATATTATGTTATTCTGTTGCGAATGAGTTATGTCCTCAGTGAATTCTGCTAATCCCTATGGGGAGAGACCATCATTGGGTGCATAATCCGTCAAGAGGATTTATTTCCAGTATTACCTCCTTAGATTTCCATATGGACCCTTGCTTTGATTAGGGCAGTTGATCGTGAGATGTCATCTGCTGTGACAAACCAGACATCAGAAGGGGATTTCCCAACAATCCACCTATTGTCTTTTGTAGAATGTGCCCCAGTATAATTCAATGTCAATGGAAGTAGGTATCCCACCAGGTGAGTCTACCTCTATTAGGAACCATGCAACCTTCTTTTCCAACAACCCCAAGCAACCTTCATCCACATAATATAATTTTCCATTATTACTGGCCATTTCCCGAATCACACCTTTTTGTCCATAATTCAATTAGAAATATAGGTAATTTAGCCCAAATGATATTCCTCTTGGGAACCTCCATAACAAGATCAAATCCAACCTTCTAGTTATGGAAAACCAAAAATCCTCTCCCCTTGACCTAGGGTAAAGGAACAATTTTGTTTGCAACATCCTCCTCAAGGAAATGAAACCCGAACCAATCATTCACCATCACATTGACCTTTGTTCAGTATCCAAGGAGGGAAGCCCAGTTATATTGTACCCAGTCTTTTATCTTGATTCCATTCATTCTAATGAACTCTCATCTGTTGACCATCATTCTCTTTCGTAATATAACCACGTTATCCTAATATAGGTATGCCCCCAATATGAGATTTTGTACTTCTTCCATGGCTCTGATAAGATTTTTTTCACTTTTCTTTAGTGTGTCACATCTTCTGATCCCGGTTCATCCGAGACCTATCCTGTTCGAACCCCCTAGTGACAGCCTTGTTGAGTCACACTGAAGATCTAAGATTGTGGATATTTCTTGGGGCAGCCTCTGGAAAACTTTCTTTAAGCATAGCTTGAAGGTTTGTAAAAACAACTTGACTATTTGAGAATATTTTGAAGTAGTGAAGACATCTTGTAGTAGCTGATCTTGAAATCATTCTTAGAGATATTGTTGACCTAGTGATGTATGCCTGAAGTCATCATGAGGTGACCTTGAAGAATTTTTTTTTGGGTAACATGAAGAGTTCTGGTGACGCCTTCATGTGAAGAACAAGGTTGTTATTGATGACATGACGTGGAGACTAAGTGAAGGGATAATTGAAGATTGATAAGGCTCGTTGAAGAAGACTTTGGGAGCCGTGAAGTACAACCAAACATATTTTGACAAAGCAAAGTTATAGGATTGGTGTCCTTGGAGGTGGTGATCCTAAACTCAAGGTTGG
>APFE030944694.1:1960-18785 GCA_000404065.3 Pinus taeda
CCAAAAAGGGAATAGTACATGATATTATTTTGTAGCAAGATGTTCCTTTGCCTAACATTGGGATGTACAGGTTGTCTACTTTAGAGAATGCTGAAATCAAGAAGCAGGTGTAGGAGTTGCTCGAGAAAGGGTTCATCAAGCCCAGGACATTACCATGTGGGTCACCAATCGTTTTGGTGAGAAATAAAGATGGCTCATGGAGAATGTGCATTGATTACCGCGCACTGAATAAGATAACCATCAAAAACCATTATCCCCTTCCTCGCATAGATGATCTTTTAGATCAATTGAAGGAAGTTGTTTATTTCACCAAGCTAGATTTTCATAGTGGATACCATCAGGTCAGAGTTGCAGAGCAAGATGCATGGAAGACTTCTTTCAAAACAAAGTAGGGATTATATGAATGTCTGGTTATGCCTTTTGGCTTGACCAATGCCCCTGCTACATTCATGAGATTAATGAATGATGTACTCAGACCTTTTCTTGATGATTTTGTTATTGTGTATCTGGATGACTTTCTGATTTTCAGTAAAAACGTGGGAAGAACATTTAAAGCATGTTAAGCAGACATTAGATGTTTTGAAAAGAGAAAAACTTTATGTTAAACTCTCTAAATGTGAATTTGGCAAAACCTCTCTAAATTATTTGGGTCATATAGTAGGGGGACGTGAATTAAAAATAGATCCCTCTAAAGTGGCAGTGATCATAAACTAGCCTAAGCCCAAGTCTGCTACAGAAGTGAGAAGCTTCTTAGGAGCAGCACAATATTGGAGGAAGTTCATTTCAAATTTTTCCTCAATTGTAGCTCCCTTACATGCTTTGATAGGGTTGAACAAGGTGTTTCAGTGGGGAGGCAAACAGCAGAAATCCTTCGACACCTTGAAAGACAAAATTAGTACAACACCTGTACTAGCACTGCCAGATCTACAAAGACCATTCGAGATCCAAACTGATGCCAGTGACTATGCCATGGGAGCAGTGTTGACACAACATGGTAAACCCATATGTTATCATTCTGAGACTTTTAATCCTGCAATGGTTAACTATCCTACCTATGATAAAGAATTGTATGTGTTAGTTCAGAGTGTGAAAAAGTGGAAACATTACTTAATGGGCAAAGAGACAGTAATACATACTGATCATCAGCCACTTCAATATCTACACTCCCAAACTAAGCTGCAAAAATCAAGACATTACAGATGGATGGGTTTTCTACAATAGTTTCATTTAGTCATCAGATATAGAAAGGGCATATATAACAAGGTTGCAGATATGTTATCTAGACCCATTATAAATGCATCTACCATACTTAAGCATAATTCGGTGCTGCATGAAAGCTACATAGAACAGTATGCTCAAGACATGGACTTTAAAGATGTGTATGCAACTTTGAGTCAAGGCAAAAGAGTAGAAGAATTGGACTATCAAGTGAAGGACCGACTCTTATATCATTGTGGGAAACTCTACATTCCACAAACTGAAAGAGTAAAGATAATTAGGGAAGCCCACACTTCTCTGATATCAGGTCACTTTGGAGTAAGTAAAACAGTTGCATGGATGCAAAGGTTCTGTTATTCGCTGAGAATGAGTGAGACAGTTTCTAAAGGGGTGTGCTATGTGTTCTAAAAGAAAGCCCAGCAATAGGAAACTAGGCTTGTACACTCCCTTGCTAGTTCCTTCTCACCCTTGGGAAATCATTTCCATGTATTTCATTGGAGGACTGCCTAAATCTAGGAAAGGTCATGACTCTCTATATGTTGTTATGGATAGGTTCAGCAAGATGTGTATTTTAATACCCTGTAGTAAACAGATTACAGCTGAACAAACTGCAAAATTGTTCTTTGAACATGTATGGGTTCATTTTGGATTACCCACCTCTATTATATCTAATCGAGACACCCCATTTGTGGGGAAGTTTTGGTCAAGTCTGTGGGAACTTATGGACACAAAATTAAAGAGAAGCACAACTTTTTATCCACAAACAGATGGCCAAACAGAAGTAGTTAACAGGACAGTGATTCAGTTAATGAGAGGATATTGCAGCAAACATCCTAAGCTTTGGGATGAGCATTTGTGTTATGTGCAACATGCTTACAATAGAGCCAAACATTCTTCTACACAAAGATCTCCTTTTGAGACCTGCTTTGGTTTCATACCAAGGTCTCCCTTAGATTTTGTCTTTGGTAAAGATACCATGGTTGATGGACACAATGATGTGGACAAGGCAACTAGGTTCATTGAACAGATCCAGGAGATCCATTAGGTATTACAGGAATAGCTGGAAAAGAGCCAGTCCAAGTACATGGCTAGGCATGATAAGCATCGAATGGAGCATACTTTTCAAGTTGGAGACCAAGTCTGGCTGTACATCAGCAAGGACGGGATGCAAGGTGAAGGTAAAAAGCTAAAACCTATCAGGTATGGACCCTTCAAGATACTTGAGAGGATTGGTGAGAATGCTTTTCGCCTTGATCTGCCAGCTTACATGCACATCTACTCAGTTGTGAACGCGGATTGCTTGGAATTGTTTGAACCTTCAATGATTGAGGACCCTGAAGAGCAGAGTCAATTGCCTTCTATTGATGACCTACTACCGGAATATCTTAATGAGTTGTAGGAAGATATAGTGTTGGACAGGAAGGTAAGGACGACGTGTAGTGGATAGGTGGAATACCTCAGGATTGGGCTTAAAGGTTCGAAGCCAAGCAGTGTGAAGTGGATTGAGATTGGACAAGTGAGACAATAGTTTCCTCACTTAGTCAATGCTTAAAGAAAACCAACTTTTGGTTGTCCAAAAGCTTTTCAGTTGGGAAGTTGTGATCCGAATCGGATCCATAAATGACATTCATAGAACCATGACTAAAACAGGTCGAACAAATCCTTGAAGAATCCAAAACAGCAATTGAAAACACCCTGAACCAGTGGCCATGGCAGCCGGCGTGGAATGACAAGGACCTCGGTCAAAGCGCGCTGACCAAGGCCCATGGAGACTGCGTAAGAGGCGAAAATAGCCCCTGGTAGCCCCGGATCGGGAAAAAGAGTTGGTTTTCGATGTGCGTTAGCGCTTAGCGCTAATGCACATTGCTAGGCGAAAATGGCCGAAATGGAAAGCCTCCAGCACCCGGTCGCATGGAGGAACCGAAGGACCATGGGTGGAAAAAGGAAAAGGCACTGAAGGAAAAAGGCGGGACTTGCACCGAAAAAACGACGATTTCCCCGGGACACCCTTGAACGGTAAGTGGTTTTGGAGAAAGTGGAGCGATCACAATCAGCGATTGACACGTGGCAGCGAAGGAGAGAGAAAAACTGCCGCGATTGCGCGCTAACAACCTAGCAAGTCAACCGCGCTCGACGTGCGAATGACGTTGGATCTGGAGGAGTCCAGATCGGACGGCTGAGATTGCGCTCGATAGACAAAGCAGAATTGACGGGGGATTAAGCCGCGATTTAAGAGGATTTGGAATCCGTTGACCACCACAATGGAGAAAGCAAAGAATCGAAAAGCGGGCTGGCGAAGTTCCGATGGAGACACGTGGATACTTCCTTAGCATTATGCTGACACTGAATAGGGAATTCCAAACACACAGGCGATAGCCAAAACGACACAAGAAGGAGAGGAAACGAACAAACACGGAGGTCGAGTGGCTAAAGCCATCAGCCGAGATAGTGAACGGGAGATCAGAAGGAGAGAGAGATTTAGATCGAAGATTCGAAGCGACCAAGAGAAATAGTGAACAATGAACCCTGAGGGGAAGACTGAGCACAGAGAGCAGTAAAGCCAAGCAGAGGAGACAGAGGACTGAGCTGACCACAGGCAGCATCGAGCACCAAAGAGCTTGAAGAATCAAGCCTTCCCATAGAGGAATCTATCTGGATTGAGCATCACAGTTGGCTCTTTCCACTGTAGACCAAAATTCACAGAGCTAGTAGGAAAAAAAGAGTCTTTGAACTCTAAGTGGCTTGGGGAATCCAAGAATCACCGTGCCAAGAAAAATCTGCTGTCAGGAGAACTCATATTGAGTCCCTTCATTGTAAATTCTTTGTTGCAAGACACAATAAAACAAGGCCACCATTGAAGCTGGATCGGAAACGTAGCCCTGGAGAATAGGGTGAATTCCTTATTAAAATTTGTTTGTGTCTTTGTGTTGCTTACTGTATTTCGCTGTTGTCTTTCCATGTAAAATGTCTGTGTATTGGCAATCTGATCGATCCGTTGTTTCAATTACACAGAACACACACTAGCACATGAGTCTGTAATACCTTTGTTTGTTAAATCTTTAACTGAGGTCACTCACAGGGTGATTATCAGATCAATATGACCACTTCCAAAACGAAAACCCTGAAATGGTGCCGATCCACTCATCATGGATGTGAAGGCAGTTAATGGTACACTTAATGGAATTAAAGGAATACCTTGAGAGGGCATTCCAAAGGGAAGAATCAAAAACTAGATGCATGAGCTTGGGAACTTCCACTTGTTGATGGAACAAAAATAGACTCAAACACGGATGTGTTGGAAATAGACCCAAATAATGATGTAGAGGGGATGGAAATAGTTCCTCCCCCTTGCACTGATATAGGAGTCTACATACTCGTAGCACTCGCGGTGGATGCCATGCTTCTAGCAGTGGTCATCAAAGGGATGTATGTGTGTGGACTTGGGCTTGAAGGCATGTGTGTCAGAGTTCTGACGTATAACAATATGTCCAGATGATCAGAAGGGAGAGGAGAATTTGGAGCCGCAATTGACTTTGAGAGCTCTTCTACCTCAATATTATCTTCCGACTGGAAAATTACCCAAGAAAGAACTGGTGTGTTCCTCTCTAACTATGTGGTAGTACCAATTCTACCTTGTACGCTGATGCCCCCAAGCGGAGGATCAATCTCCGATGCGCCAGCTACCACTAGTTAGAAACCACTGGCAAAATCGCTCCTACGCCTTTTAGGAGGAGGCTCTGGACTCGCAAGTGAAAGCCCACGAAGTCTACGAGACCATCTAAGTGATCAGTCAGCCACTTTGAATTATTTTAATAAGATCTACTTAAAGACTCAAAAAAATTGAAATCTAGGCTCACTAGCAGCACAAAACACACACTAAAAAGTGTCCCTAAAGAATTCAGCATTCAAACAAAATCCAAGTATTTCCGCTCCAGGTGATTAGGACAGGACACCAAAATACAAGGAAGTGAATATAAGGGCCTTCTGAAAATATATTGGGGTAATTACACCCCAAGTCTACTAGCGAAGGTATCAGAGGTAGTTACGCTGACCTCCAGACAATAGCCTTTGCCGGTGCAAGCCCCCAAGCTTCGCAAGGGTGCCCTCCAGAAGTACCGTTGAACGTGATGCAACATCAACCTCAGGTGCCATGGGATTCCCCTCCGCAACCACCTGAGTAGATCCCTAGGATTGGAAACTATAGACACCAACTCATACCGTAAGCTAGGTAGAATAGTCGTGAGGTAAGATCCAACAATTAAGAGAGGGGGTATCTCTCGTCCTTATCTTCACAAACCCTCGTGCTTAACTCGCAGTCACGGAGCTTTCCTAGTCTCCCTAACGCTATTGGATTTCACTCTTTATTCAGACTTCTATGTTTCACAATTTAGAGTGGCCTTAGAGAGTTTACTCTCCTCTCGCCTAATCCAAGGCCCTAAATAACCTAAAACTTGTTGGTGTAATTGATTGACAATATAAAAGGTTCTAGTTTATTTTATTAAATGCCTGATTTTAAGTGGATATTCTTTTTAAGTCAAAGGGACAATACGGAAGTGAAACTGATGGTTTTCTTATGACGCAAAAGAAATTAATGAAAAACTAACTTATATGCAATGCATTTGTTTGTTCTTCGATGAAAAGCAAATTCTACCTGGGTTCTAAGAAACTTCTATTAAAGCAATAAACTTTTTCCTTTTCTTTTCTTGTAGCAGAATTCACACTCACAAAAGCTAAAAACTATTGATGCTTTAATAATGCAAAACTACCCTAATGCAAGGTGTACATGATAATGCAAAAATTCTAGATTACTCTAAAAAAGAAAATGAAAGCAATCTGTTTATAATCCTACTTAACTACTTTGAAAGGAATATAAATCTTGAACACGAAACCTTTCCAAAACAAGTAGGACTAATAAAAAAAGATCCCAAATTACTCTCAAAACCCAAAAGAAACCAAACTCAAATTCAGCAAAGAAAGAAAAAACAATGTTTTTGAAGGACTTTTCTTTTTCAAAAAAGTAATAAAAGCAACTTTTCAAAAGTACTCAAAATGTTACCAAAGACTGAAAGACTAAAAGCAGACGAAAATGAAACTTTGCAAGTTGTCAAATCAACACGAATGAAAACATAACAAAATAGGTGTTTCAAGATGCATTAAATGATCGAAAAGTAGCAAAAGGAGGTTTGAGACACTGATCAAGAAATCAGGAAAGGCACACTTTCAAACTTGTCAACAAAAACTTTTGAAAAGTAAGAAGAAGTGAATGGCCACTAAATTGACAGGAAGCCAAGCAAGCAAACCTTAAAAATGAAGTCTGACACAAATATTGTAGGCAATCTTCTGTTCTGGAAGATTAGAACAATCAAGAACCTCTACAAGAAGCCTTGTGTGTTCAAATACAAATGATAAAACTCATTGTAAAGCAAACCGAGACCAAAAACTCTTCAAAGCAGGAGAGAAATCGAAACAGTAAGCTTACTGAAAAACTAAAATCTAAAAACAGAAACTGACCACTCAGGAAGCACTCAGATCAAGAAACAAATCTTTCCAGACAAAAAGACTTGAAAAATTCTTGCAAAACAAATGTATACGCTTTCTCCATTAATTCCAATAGTTGGTAAGGGGAAAATCCCAAGAATAGAGAATGTCTGAAAAGTTGCTTACACTAAACCCCCTCTGTAGTCCCGTGGATAACAGGTCTTGGACTAGCCCTCCAAAACTGTTACTCACACTTGAGCTCTTATCACCAGGTCCGGAATTAATCCTGTGAAGACTGTACTCACCAAGGATATTCACATAGTCCACGGGTGAAATAATCAGCTGCATCTGCTCTTCCACAACAACATGCTTTGGGAGGGAAGAAGATGGACTTCATCAAGTCAACCATCACATGCTCCTTTTGTGAGTAGGTCTACCTTTGTTGGAAATTTATTACTTTCTAAAGGTCTACCAAAGTGTATGCATGATTTTTTCCATCAATTGTCAGTGCATCCTTGATAGAAGAAGAATAAGGTGGTATTATTTGGTTAGTTGTGTGGCATGAGCATTTCCTTTAATGAGATGAGGGTCACTATGATAAGACTCAACCTCCTATATGACCTTAAGGAAATGGAGTCGACAACTTAAGACCTTACTAACTTCCCTCAAGTACTATAGGACCTCCAGGAGAAACCCAACCCCTCCAGTTGTCCAACCACAGAGATAACTCCCTTTTTCACTTATCTAGAGCCCCAAATTCTCCCTTCCCAAGGAATGCAAGTGAAGCCCTCCAATCAAACTGATAAGCCTACCTCCATGCAACTTGGACTTTTCTAATCAATTCTATGCCAGCGACCATGAATTCTGAGCCACTTTTTTAGGGCCAGGACTCAGGCCTCGGGCCAGAACTCGGTGAAACTTCCAGAAATGATAAATTACATACAAACAAGGCTTATAAACTAAAACTTGAACTAGGACTTGACCTGACCTCTCCCAACTGGGATTGACATTTCGTCAAACACATGGTGAACATGCAACCTATAGGTCATGAATGCAGATCTGAACATAATGATCTGAAAACTTATTTGAGGATAAACAAGAAGGAACAATGCATTCTCATGATAGCTTTCATAACACCAATTAGGTCTTACATTCATTATCCATACATATGTTAATATAAATGTGTTAAGATCCATACATAAATCTGTCAATTAACCATGCTTATAACCAACATATAACCATATAAATAAAAATGAGAGAACAACCATTAAAGAAACATAATAACAAGTACATTTACTCATCAAAAGCAAAATGAACTTAGCTCTTATTAACCATATTCAAAATCCAACCAATTCAGGGACTCCAAGTGCCACCCGACCATATATTGGGCTGAACCAAATCTTTCTTTCAGCCAATCACCCCCATGCCATATTCCAAGCCTGAATGTGGGATCTCATGGGATAAACTAATCCATAAACAACCAAGGGAATCTAGAGGTTAAACTACCTCCACCCTCATCATACTGTGATCTCACCTAAACTGGTCCCGAGATCACAAAACCAAACCAAGCTTGGATCCCTCAAAATTATTTCAACATTCCTTAGGGAATTTTCTTGTCTCCACCCACCTATTGAGGGCTTCCTGGAAAAAACCATCTCCACCACCAACCCTTAGGATTCTCTTAAGACCACTTCACCTAGATCCAAAACTTTCGGAAATCTAAAGCTCAACCAAGAATGAATCCCATCATGCCATGGATATCTATAAATGGAAAGCTAAGGCTAAAACCATTATCATAACCTGGAAAAATCCATGCCACTCATAGTAAACAAACCAAATACACACATGCATATGCCATGCATGCCAAAACCAGTTAGGAAACCATACATGCAACATGTTACCTGCAAGTATTCATGTTGAAGCTGCATGATCCAACCTTTCCTTTCTTGATCCTTTCTTTCCTTTGATTTCCTTGTCCTTCCTTTTCTTTCATTTTCCTTCCTTTACTTTCTTGTTTTCCTTCTCCTCTTGGTTCTCTTCTCCTCTCTGAGACTAACTCCAAAACTGAACTGACAAAAAGCTACCAACTGATGCTTTGATGTCTTTTTATTATTAATGCCTCTAATTTCTTCATTTTTCCATTATTTTGCTTCAATTTCCTCCTCACATGCAACCTATGACTTCTCACCTCCCTTTTTTCCTAATTACCTTTATTTTCATTGATAAAATGCAAATTAATGCCTCTTTTCCTTTTCAAAGCCTTTGGCATTTCCCCTTAGGCATAAACACAACAAGTGATGCCCACTAGGATATTCCTGACATTCAACTTAGCATAAGTGTCCCTTGACCTTGGTCTTATTTTTCCTTTATTAACTCTTATTACATGAAATTTTAACCCGGGGTTGTTACATTAGGCCAACTCTATTGCCTTGGGGAGCACCAGTGTTGTTTGGGAAGAAGAAGGATGGTTCTCTCAGGTTATGCATTGACTATAGGCCATTGAACAATGTAACCATCAAGAACACATATCTGTTTCCGAGGATTGATCACTTGTTTGATCAATTGAAGGGAGCAACAGTGTTCTCAAAGATTGATCTAAGATCAGGATATCATCATGTACAAATCAAAGAGAAGTACATCTACAAAGTTTCTTTCCAGACTAGGTATGGGAAATATGAGTTTGTTGTGGTCCCTTTTGGTCTAACTGATGCTCCATCTAATTTTATGTGTTTGATGAATAATGTGTTGTGTCCTTATCTAAACAAGTTTGTTATTATATTCATTGATGACATATTGATATATTCTAAGAATGAAGAATACCATGTCGAACACTTAGCAATAGTATTGATATTGTTGAGAGAGCATCAGTTGTATGCTAAGATTAGTAAATGTAGTTTTTTCATATAGAGATACATTACTTTGAACATGTTGTCTCCAAGGAAGGTATAGCAGTAGATCTAGAGAAGATAAAATGTAACATGGAGCGGGAAGTTCCTAGAAACGTGGATGAGGTAAGATCATTTATGGGAATAGTAGGTTATTATATGAAATTCATCAAGAAATTCTCTCAAGTCGCATATCATATTACGTTATTGTAGAGGCAAGGTAAGAAGGTTGAATGCACAAAGGAATGTGCAGCGAGTTTTGTACAATTGAAGCAGATGATGCTCCAGTTCTCAAGACTGCATATCTGGATAAAGAGTTTTTGGTGTGTACAGATGCTTGCAAAAGAGGGCTTGGTGGAGTCCTTATGCAAGAGGGATAGGTAGTATGTTATGAATCAAGGAAAATGAATGAGAATGAGCAAAATTATGTTACACATGATCTTGAGTTGGAAGCAATCATCCATGCTTTGAAGATGTGGAGGCATTATCTTCTTAGCAAGAGGTTTGTAGTGATGAGAAATCATAGTGGATCAACGTATATGTTTGACCAACCAAATTTGAATGTCAGGCAAGCTAGATGGTTGACCATGATTAGCAAGTTTGACTTTGAGATCTAGTACATTAAGGGAAAGGAAAACAAGGTTGCAGATGCTCTTAGTAGGAGAGTGTAGGTGAATCATATAAAAGTTATGAGTTCTTACGGGATAGAATTATAGGATCAGATTTTACAGGTAGGACCATAGGATGACAAGTACATGGAGCTTAGGCACAAGTTACAGCAGGGTACAGGTGATCAAGATGTGGACTATCATCTCACAGGGGATGGTTTGGTCATATTTAGGGATAAGATCTATTTGATGAATGACAATGATATCAAGAAGACTATACTACAAGAATTCCATGTAAAGTTGTATTCAGGACACCCAGGATACTAGAAGACATTGACAATGGTGAAGACATTTTATTAAAGGTTGAATTTGAAGAAGGAAGTGCCAGAGTTTGTGGCTAGATGCTTAGATTTTCAATAGATAAAAGAAAAATGTAATCACCCAAGTGGATTACTACAGCTGATTCAGATTCCAGAGTGTAAATGGGAGGTCATTTCCATGGATTTCATCACAGGTTTGTCGAGGACATGTAGATAACATGATTCCATCATGGTTTTGTTGGGCAGATTGACAAAGGTAGTGCACTTCATTCCAATGATGTCTACCTATTCAACTAATGATGTAGTGCAGGTCTTCATCTGAGATGTAGTGAGGTTTCATGGTGTTTGTTTGCTCATTTTAGTATCCTAAATTTCTCTACATAAATTATCAATCCGGGTCTTGTAAACTGATGAAGTGTAGTGCACTGTTTGTGCTAGCTAACCCTTCTTCCTTCGTTGTTTTTATGTTTTATGGTGTTTTGGGGGTTTTTGGTCTTTTAATTCCTAATTATTTACAATCTAAATTAGCAAAACTAAATCTAACTTTCTTAAAGACTGCTCAAAATCTAAAAATGAAAATAGAGCTAAGAAAGAAATGAAAACAGAGCTAAGAAAGATATGGAAACAAAGCTAAGAAAGAAATGAAAACAAATTTTCTACTCTTATTTTACCATTATTTCCAAATCATGAATTAAAACTAAAAGTGAAATTTGCAATTGGTGTCTAACTAATTATAGAAATAAAACTAAATGAAATACTTGGTTACTCTGCCTCTCAATTTTGGGAGAAATTCTCCTTGGGATGACAGTTAAGTAATTATGTACTTCATTAATCTAAGAGAAAGAAAATACAAAAATGCAGAAATAACTCATTGCATAGATGAAATGTTCAACCACTTAGTTAAGGATGAATTATCAACTTGAAGGGTTTTCCATAAACATTCATTAACGCCATGAGTTAGTATTTTAAACTAAAAATGAAATGGCAAAGACAGTGAATGACACTGATCAGTTTAATTGAGAATTTAAACTAGAAAAACAGTGAATGAAGTAAACTATCCAACAATGTATATTATCATTCTTCAATCCTACTCTCATCCTAAAACAAGGTTAGTTTTTAATTGAAGAAACAAGATTACACTATTGAGTTCTATCTTCTAAACTACTGATAAGAACTAAAAAGAAATCAAGCTAATGGAAACTGCTTTAAATTATAAACACTGTTAGTACGAAAATGATAGAAATTGCATTATAAACATGGTTAGTAAGAAAATGATTATAAACACTGTTTTAGAAAGAAAATGATGAATTTATAGTTAATAAAAAGAAGAAAAATAAATAAAATGAAACCTTCTTCAGTGCAGGGGCCCTCTGCAACTGATTAGGTTACGCTTGCTCAATCAACTCCAAAAAAACTCCTTCAGATGTTCATAAAAACATGCGGTCTTCTCATATTAAAATAGGGACACAAAACACCCAAAAATTACACAGTCTAGAACTTCGATTTCACATTAAAACTATTACTAACATCTTCAGTCCCTTACACAGGTATTTATAAGAAAAATCATATAACTGTTTGTGGAGAAAAGCATGCTACAGCCAAACACGTAAAAGGCAAATATGCGGAATTTCTTCCTCAGATGCTGGATGAATAAATCCAAGACATGGTGGCTGTTGGATTCATTTGTACAGGTGGTTGTTGGAGTCCATAAGTATAGGTAGTTGCTCCAGATAAAACTTCCCATCACTGTGAAATGCATTAATTAACCATGAAACAGAGTCTTGTTACCCTCAGTCTCTTTGTGTTTGACTTATCCATTTACCGTAGTCTTATGCCATCTTCTTTGTTGACCTGGACTGAATGAATAGGACAGGGTCCATGTCATGATGATTCAAAAGCTTCCCATGTGGCTATTTTCTCCTTCTGACACCTGGAACCTATTAGAGCATGGAGGTAGTTGCGGAACATACGGTTAGCTGCAGAATAGGCTACGTTCCGTAGCTAATATACAAAAATTTATTCAGAAAACAAAACATAAAAAGCATAACATGTAAATCACTAAATGTCATCCTCAAGACAGTATATACCAGTTATTAGTGATGAGAATGCATCTTTCTTATGGAAAAACAAAGAAAAGGAATGAGAAGAGTTGCTAGGGAAAGAGTAATTTTAAGGCTCAACATACCCCCACTGCAAAATCATTGCATGTCCCCATGCAATTTTCAAAAATGTGAACTTATTTCTCCTATTGCATCTAGTCTGACACTTTTGCCAGCACATCCAACTTCCTTTTCTTAATTCTCCTTGCACTGACTGCCATCCTAGGCTTCTTCATAAGAAGTCTGTATTTGAGGTTGATAAGTGTTCTGCTCAAATTCCTATTTTTCCTCTTCAGCATCCTATTTTTCTTGTACCATAATCCTAGGTGTAGCATTGTGTTGTCATGAATGGATTTATCCAAGTTGTTTTGTTCCTTCAAGGTTTCATTTTATTTTTGAATATGTCTGTTCAAAATCTCTAACTCAAAGATTTCTTGTTTGAGAGAACTAGTTAGAGGTTCTTGTGGATTGACGGGCTACTCTAGATTGGTTGAGGATCCTAGATCCATTGAGGTATCCTTCCTCTCAAATGACTCTATGTAGTCATATATTTTCTGTTGTACTGGATCTATGCCAGGAGAAGCTCTGCTTGGGTTGCCTTCAAAATTCTATGGAGGAGAGTTTTGTGGACTATGTTCAGGTGGAATACTGTCAGGAGATTGAACTGGGGTTTCTTCTTATAAGTTTATGAACTGGGCTCCTTTTGATGTTACCTTCCTCACCTTACCTCAGAGCCTAGAGCTCCTTCTCAAGTTTTGGAAGCTTATGGTTTCTTCTCTTGCGTCCTTCTTCCTCTTCCCTATCTCCTTCTTTTTCTTGATTTGTTCCCTAATCTTGGTCAGTCTTTCATAGAGTAACTTTTCATCTTCTTGTGGTGATGAAGGTTTAGGAATGTCTTCATTGATTTCTTCAGCTCTCTCTTTCATTTTTCCTTTCTGTTTAGTCTTCTTTCTAACCTCTGGTTTAGAAGCTGTCTCTGCATCATTCTTTTGTGAGGAGGTACTAGATTTGTTTTGAATGTTAATGATGATCTTTCTCCTCCTACTTTTCTTAACATGACTCTCCTCAGGTGACTCTAGAGCATCCTCGAAAAAAATTCTTACCAAGAAATCTTCCCAGTTATCCCCTATACTTTTCAAATGGAATTCAACTAGTATTTTCACTAATCCATGATGATACATAGTTGTTTCTATGGATTTAATTTTCTTTTGGACATTTGTAGCCATCCTTCTTAGACTATTTAGAAGGAAGAAGGGAATGTTGATGGTTCCATTTCCTAAGAAATTCATTAATAAGTGTATATGGTAAACATACATAAACCCAAATCTTCCTTCACATGTAATGAATTTTTACAATATTAACAGCATATTACCCCATTTGTTCTTGAGTGCTGAAATAGGAATTTCCTTCCTAAATATTCTAACATCCAACCCGAATTTCTAAGGATCACTTTCCAAGATTCACCACGAAATTCCTTGTTTTTAAACCATCTTTCTCCTTGTCTCAGCAGCTCTATTGCTTCTGCTATGAATGATTCTGACTGCAAATTTAATATCTCCTATCTCCACTTATGTGCCATCAAATGACCTTACAAAAGACTTGGTAATTTCCTTGTGGCAGCCGTCAAATTTCTCAATAAAAATTAACTATCCGGCCTTTTGTAGCATCCCTATTAGCTGTGGATACCCCTCCATATACTTTATCCCTAAGGGCTCTATCCTGAAAATAAGCCCCATATCCCCTGTTTTGGGTTAACCTTCAAAATTACTCTTACTGTCTATAAAACGAGTGCTATTTAAGAAATGGAATGCCTATGTGTATGGAAATGGAATGACTGCATATATATGAAAATGGAAAGACTGTGTGTATATGAAAATGGAATGATTGTTGTCTATGTGATAGAATGACGGCGTGTTATAGGAGAGATCAACTTAAGGGTTTACGTGTAATAAATAGACAGTAAGGGTTTAGAGAGTCATAGATAGGTAGGTCACATCGTCATATTGACTGTTAATAGGTGGATCTGTGGAGGACCGTTTGAGTACAGGTTATGGAGTTTGAAATGGAGATTTGTTATGAAAGAATCATTAAGACCGTTTGTCATTAAAGATGGAATATATGGCAGAGATATAGTGGAAGCCAAATCAAATGATGGTCGATTAAGGAGACATGTGATTATACATACCATACAAACTTATGTTTTCAATTTTTTTTTTGAAATAAATCTTTGCATTTACCTTTGGAACCTTTACCTTTCGCTTGCTAATTTTCTTTTTGATGTTTATCCACAGGTACCTTGAGTATGGTTGGTCTTCAAAATTTGATTTTTTTTTCAATTCCCTGTATACATGATTTTATTATGATTTATACACTTGTGCCTAAATTGATAAACAAATTGTAGTTGCAGAATCAGATTAGCTGCAAAACATGAAAAAGAAAGTGAAATATAGCTTATGGATCATGATTGAAATGGAAGTGGCTATGTAAGTGAAATGAAATGAGATGTAAGACAAGATGATCAATGAAATGAAAAAATGGAATGAAAGCTATAAAAGGAAAAAATGAAAAATTTATTGATGAAATATGACAATGAAATGAAGTGAAACTGTAGAAATAAAATGGAGTGAGGTGAGATGAGATGATGAATTTGTAGAATCTAAACTACAAAGTGACTGTAGATTTTTGTCACTACTTATTTCAGAAAGAAAATGGAAAATATAAGGTGTCAAAAACCTCTGATTTTCACCCTATATTTTCTATATAAGTATGCCAATCAATTATTGGTTTTCAACCTTATACATTTTTTTTTCTTTTTTTCTCTTTTTTTTAGGAAAAATAAAGACTAAGTGGAGAAGAAGAATTCTTCTTCACTAGCTTCATTTCAGAATTGTCTTGGAAAATCTTAATGAACTCCTCTTTTGAAATTGGTTTCTGATATATCTTTAATCTATGACCATTCACAAGAAGAGGAGTTTTACTTTCATATATTGTTCTTATCCTCACTGCTCCATTACTAAATACTTTTTCAATATCATATGGCCCAAGCCAATGAGTTTGAAACTTCCCTTGAAAATCTTTAAACTTTGAATCCAATAATAGCACCCAATCTCCCACTTGAAACCTCTTGTCCTTAATATATTTGTCATGCCATTTAGCACTATGTTGTTGGACTATACTAGTCCTTTGAACTGCCTCTTACCTGATTTCATCAAGTTCATTTAATTGCTCCAACTTATGCTTTTGTGCCTCTGATAAATCTAGTCCCAGTTGGATTGCCATATTGAAAGTTCTGATTTGGAACTCCATAGGGAATAGGACTTGTTTCCCATAAACAAGTTCATAGGATGTATGTCCCATTGTGCTCCTCCATGTAATTCTATAGGCCCATAAGGCTTCAAGAAGCCTTTCCACCCAATCTCTTCTATGTAGATGCACAGTCTTGGTGAGGATTCCTTCAATCACTTTATTTGTAGATTCCACTTGACCATTTGCTTGAGGATGATGAGTATATTTCCTATGTTTGATCTTATATTCTTCCACAATCCCTTCCACCATGTTAGATGTAAATTGAGATCCCTGATCTATCACAATTTCTATTGGAACACCAAAACAAGTAAAGATGTCCTCAAAAAGAAAATTCACTACAGATTTTTCATTAGCAAAAGGTAATGCTTTAGCTTCTATCCATTTAGTGACATAATCAGTGCATACCAATCTATACTTCTTCTGCTTAGATGAAGGATTAATTGGCCCAACAAAATCTAAGGCCCACTTTTCAAAAGGTTCAATGAGTACCTGAATTTGTAATGGCATTTCATTTGAGAGAGTAGGTTTCCCTACCCTTTGGCAGTTGTCACATCTCTTGACATATTCTTTAGCATATTTGAAGATGGATGACCAATAATATCCTAAAGAAAGGATTTTATAGGCTATCCTCTTGTCAACGAAGTGTCCACCACATGGCTCATCATGACATGCCTTAAGAATCTCGGGGATTTCATCTTCCCTAACACACCTTCTGATCATAAGATCTGGGCCTGTTTTATATAATTTGTTTAGTATCCATGAATATCTTGCACTTACCTAAATAATTTTTCTTTTCTCTCTAGGAAACAAATGTGAAGGTAACTTTCATGTGACTAAATAGTTAGCAATATCTGCAAACAAAGTAGTTTGAGTAGTTACTGCAAAAAGATATTCATCATGAAACTTATCTT
>APFE030944694.1:58819-87237 GCA_000404065.3 Pinus taeda
CAAGCAAGGAAGAGCGGGAATCAAGTGGTTATAGAATAATTACTTGTAGGTATTGATTTGCATGTATAGTTTCCTTACTACTTTTGGCATGCATGGTACATGCATGTGTGGTTTTGGTTCTCTTCTTGTCATTGGCATGGGTCTTTCTAGGTGTGGCAGTGGTTTTTATCCTTTCCTTGCCATTTCCGTATATCCTTGGTGTGATGGGGTCTCCTATTTTGATTGAGCTGGATTTTTGGATGCATTTGAAGTTTATTGGGGTGGTCTCAAGATTAATCACAAGGCCTAAGAATCCCTTGGTGGGATATAAGGTAAATCATGGTTGTGAATACCCTTGATTTGGCCTAGGAATCCCTTGACCGGTAATGGAAAGATACATGGTAAATCCCAGAGGGTTGTGACCTCGTAGGCCTAGGATTCTCTTGACCGTTAATGGCGGGATAGATGGTAAAGTTGAGAGGTGGAGACAAAAAAATTCCTCATGGTTTAGGTGGAGAGATCTTGAGGCATCCATGCTTGTTTAGGCCTAGTGATCCGATGGGATTGCGGTAAAGCCTGGTTGTATTGTTGAGGTTTCGGGCCTAAGAATCCCTTGGTGGATATATGGTAAATACCGGTGAATCCTTGATTGGTTTTGTTGTTAGTCCCATATTCATGCTTGGAATATGGAACGGGGGTGATTGGTTGAAAGAAAGATTTCGTTCAACCTAATATATGATCGGGTGGTATGTGGGAGTCCCTAACTTGGTTGGATTTGCATATGTTAATAAGCGCTCTTTTCTCTTGTAATCTATATGTAAACAAACGCACTTGTTATTATGTGGTTTTATGGTTGTTATATCTTTGATATTTTGTTGATTATATGTTGGTTATAAGCATGGTTTATGATAGACTTTGGAAATGGATCTCATCATGATTTGATTAGTACATGAA
The DNA here is from genome assembly GCA_000404065.3 of Pinus taeda. Classification (NCBI taxonomy): domain Eukaryota; kingdom Viridiplantae; phylum Streptophyta; class Pinopsida; order Pinales; family Pinaceae; genus Pinus; species Pinus taeda. Next base: position 59,753 of record APFE030944694.1, read on the forward strand.
ATGTGAATGAATATATGACCTAATAGATGATAATGCAGCTATTGTGATCAGGCATCAATTCTTATTAATGATTATTAGATAAGTATGAGACCCTTATTCTCATATTTTTTGTTAAGACCTATAGATTACATGTTTGTGATATGTTTGATGAAATTCTTTTCATGGATAGTAGGGGTTAGGTCAAGTGCTTGGACCAATGTTTTCATTAGTATCTTTAATTAATTGTTATTTATCATTTGTGGAAGTTTCATGACGTTCTAGGTAGAGGCCTCAGACCTAGCCCTAAAAAAGTGGCATAGAATCTGGGGTCGTAGGCTCAGATTACTTGGAAAAGGCCACAGTCACATGCATACATTGTTGTGGTAGTTATTATAGGGTCTCAGTTGCATGGATGGATTGGCATAGGAGCGAATGGGGATCTAGCACAGCAAAATGACAAGTTGTCTCAGGGGTTGGGCACCTAGAAGGGTTGGTTGTCTCCTGAAGGTTTTGTAGCTCCTGAGAAAGGTCAGATTGGTTTTGTTTTGTCAGTTCCACTTCCTTAACTGTACATGGGGATTTGAATCACATCATAGTAAGTCTTCGTCACATTTTTACCCCAATGGACCGGTTATCTTGGGTATGTGGGAGGAGGGTGTTACAAGCATGGTCAAATGGAAACCATCGTCCTTATTAGGGAAGATACAACCACTATCAACATTCATCTTTAGTTGAAACACAATTCTAGATTTTCTAGTGCCCAATAGCCCAAAACCCTGGCATCTCTACCCAATAAGTGTAAGGCATTCATGAGGGCTAGTCCAAATTACTATTAATACAAAAGTTCCCTTATAGCTAGACTTACATCACAAAAATATCATTAATTGTTATTGGGTACAACCCTTGAAATGACAATAGTCAATGTGCTTGGAACCTAATCAAAGATTAGTATAGTGGATACTGTCATAGGGCAAAGTGTAGAAACTCCTTTTTGTAATATGCTAATTTTTATGGGCTTGACTATCTTCATCAATTTTGTTGGTACTATAACAACTAATGCCTTATATCAATTTATTTCATTTTTGCTTCAATGGTTGCATCATCCTTCTACATTTCTTTCGCATCATGTATCATTCCTATAGAAAATTAAAAATTAATATTCCTCTACCCATTTTGGGTTAACAATTTGAACTTATGTTGTATGATAAAGGGCCTCTCATGGCATGCCATTCCTAAGGTAAAATAAACCGCATCTTGTTAGGATTGTTGGTGAGATCTATGCCTATCCAAATTTCAAATGTAAGCTCATTAGTTATCCATGTTCTCCATTAATATCCATATATCTAGCCATAAATAAGATATATGGAAATAATAATTTCAATTAAAGCCACAAATTAAAAGTCGTTAATTATAAGTTTCTTTTTAAGTCACCCAAATTAATTCAAATTATCTAACATATCGCTCCTTTAATTATATGTGTTGTAGATCTCAGTAGGAAAAGAAGGAGATTTATTCCTTCTTTCCATATTGGATAGAGACTGGATATGAGAAGAGTCAAATAGATTAAGTTTACATCTAATCTTGATATCAAATAAACTAGAGGATTTTAATTAAAGGGGCAATGTACCAATCACATACCCTTCTAAATACATGCATCGCTTTATTTGGCATATTGAGTTGACGTGTAGAACAACAATTGATATAGAAAAATTAAATGTTGCGTAGATATCTTGTGATGGTGGATTTGATACTTGTGCATTGGCATTGTATATGTATAATAAGGTCACTTGTTTGCCACTTACAACTCATGGCTAGGACAATATTGATCACACAAACAATATCTATAAAAAGGCCACATAAAAGTCTTGGTGTGTCACAAGTGTTATCTACTTGGCCCTTGCAATGGTTGGTCCTTCCAATTTAAGTTTATAGATTTGTACTATTATGCTATTGAAACTTAAATACGAAAGTTTATGAGCTTAATTGATGATAAAACTATCATTTGCATGTCATGAATTGAAGTAAATAGACCTACTAAATAAATTTGATGATTTCATGTTATGTATGCCAGTGTAAAATTAAATGAATGAATTCAGGCATGAAAAGAAACATTTAAAAAAAAATCATCTTATATTTGTAACTAAGGCTCAAGTGATTTTGTAGTTGAAACTTGAATGTATGAAGTGAATTAAGTCAATTTTTGTGTAGATCAAAGTTGAAATGGATTAAGTTGAATCACCGGCTTATTCAAGATTTGATTGTTTTAGTTATGGTTGCTAGTATAATTGGAAAAATTAAATTCCATTAGGCTAGTTGATGTTGTAAGTGAGATATGAAATCACATGTGGGAAGAGATACTTTTGAATATTTTTTTTAAATACTCCTCATCAGTCTTACGATGGTAGTTAACTGTTACTCATCAATCTTACGATGGAAATTATGACATTCATTAATGTCGATGATATAGCACATTCATCTCAAAAAAACACCTGTAGTCGATCTTTCGACGCTAACTTTTCCATCACTCTTTCAACTTCGATGCCCAGTAGTGTTAATAGAACGACACCAGTGTTTGTGAGTCTTCCAATGACAAGTTTCGTCAAAGTAAGTATACTTTCAGTGATAGACCAACCACATTTATTGTCGATCATGCAACTCCATAAGGCTCCTACACCTATCGATATTCCAACAACATATTTCGTTAATCGTGTGACACCAGTTCGGCGGTAGACTGACCACAGTTATCATCAATCATGTGACACCATAACAATCCTACTTCTATTGGTTTACCAACCTGCGGTAGGCATCAAAATTACAACGAATTTGGAAAACATCGATAATGTGACTATACCACATTTTGCAAAACCCACTTTTGTCATTATATCAACGAAATGTTGTGGCAATAGTGACAAAATTTCGTCGAAAAATGAATCAATTTTTATTAGTGCTATATTTTTTGTACTTTGCACTCTAGATAAAGGTTCTTTATACAAACTACTTTTGGCATGAAAAATCTTCTACAATTTTGAGTAGCCATTGTTGGATATGCTCTTCATAGTCCGTATCAAGTTCAAGAAAACTTACAAGAAGGGCCTCTTCCACATAATTTTGATCTTCCTCATAATATGCATAGAACCTTCAGTATTCCATATTGATGGAGGATAATATATCCATATAAAATTCCATAATCTTCAATAATTATGAGATATAGGATTTTAAGGAGGAAAATTGAAATGGTTGTAACATCCTCAAAATATCTTATGAGTATATCATATAATATCTCAAATTAAAGCTACAATAATGATTTTTCACTAACATTTCCATATTATCTTAAATAAGTACAAGCTATCAAAAGTTGAATTCATGGTGGGATATTATTCCAAGGAGAAACACACAGACTACTAGTACATTCATGTTCATTATTATGGATTCCATAAAGTTAGGCATACATAGGCTCAATTCTCCTATCCCTTGAGGTTGAGGCCTCCTTTCAGGAAAATATTGAAAAGGAAGTTTATGCAAGCATTGAATATGGAAGCTATTTTAGAGAGTGTGAAAGTCTCTTTCTCCTTTGGTTTTAACCCAAATTTGAGGATTTCATAGGTGGCATGTGATCTATGTCAAGATCATCTAAAGGAAAATTGCATGGGTAACCACCATTATCATTCTATTATGTTTTCTAAGGTTGATTATCCATTTGTTGACATTGTTCTTGGGCTACCTCTAAGTGGTACTCCCTCGTCTCTTAGTGATCTTATGATTGGTTAGATATGTACTAGTACCATCCTTCAAGGTTCTAAGCTCAATTCATAGCCTAGCATTCCCCCACCCTCTAGGTCTCTCAACACTAAGCCTATGTGTCCCTCTCTTAGTGGGGTGCTGGGGAAGGGAGGTAGGCACATGAGTAGTCCTGTAGAATATAATGATTATGGCCTAATAAGTCAAGAAAACTTTCATCATAATTATAGGTATCTTCTTCAGTCATAGTAGAAGCCTAAAAAAGCTAGGGCTATTAATGGGAGGTTAGTTTTAGAAGTGCCATTTGGAGCCTAAGTTGGCTAAAACTCTCATATTTATTTGGATTGGATGCAAGCTAAGAGGGATATCAGAAATGGTAAATAGTCCATTATTATTTAGGCCCTTAGACCAGGGAATTCCCATTGTAAGGGTGTTCCATGATTATTATATTTTTCAATGTTCACAGAGTTAGGTGTGCCCCCAAGCTTTTAGCACTTAAGAGATTGGTCAATTTTTTCTCTCTTGACCTTATTTTTCTTTGAGAGAGTATGTGCATAGGCTTCAAGGATGAGGAGGAAATTTCTCCACGGTTGAATGGAAGATCATTTGTATCCTTTGATTATAAATGGATCTCTAGTGGGCTTATTATAGCCTCTAACCCTAGCTTAAATATCCTTTCTTTAGCTTTTACAAAAATTTGCATTCTAGTTGATATGGTAGGTGCATAAGGATTTACATTTTAAGGGTACTAATATATATGCACCTTACATGGACAAGAACCATTTCTACGAAGATTTGTCCTCGTACGGGTTCTTATCAAGGCACAATATCATAATGGGATGTGATTTAAATTTCACTCTCTCTCTGAGAGAAGTCTCGAGTGATCACCCTTAACATGATCTCCTTGAAGGATTATTTTCCCATATTTTTTATACCCTTCATCCAATGGATCTTGATCCTCCTAAGTTTTCCCTTACATGGAAAAAAGGAAGGAGATGTGATGAAGTATTCTTGAAGTATCTAAATAGATTTATGATTTTTTAGGCTTTGTTAGATGGTCCATGGGTCTTGAAGTCTTGGGTCAGAATAGGGGGTTGTTTGGATCACTTTCCAATCATTTTAATTTTAAACACAAAAGAGAAAAGGCCCCATATATCTTTGAAATTCAACCATGTCCAGCTATTGAGCAAAGAATATAGAAATTTTGTCTATTTGTTTGAACCCATCTCTCTGTTGAATCTAGCTCATCGTTCATGCATCAATTCTATGAAAATTTACAAATCCAAGGATGCTATGAAGAAATTGGTTGCATCCATTGATCTAAAGTCCCAAGCTCTCCTTAACGAAACTAAGCTCAATATTAGATCTCTCTATGAATGCAATGTGGCAAGATTTTTGTCTAAAGAAGAGGCTTTGGCATTGAAATTATTATTAAGCTAAAGGAAAGACTCTTTGGCATAATAAAAGGATACTTTGAGATTGAAAAGCATAGTTTTTTGGCATATGGAAGCAGACAATAATGTTTTTTTTTCATAGTTATTTTAACTATCAAAGAAATAGCAATATTATTTGGGAGATTTTGAATCTAGAGGGTTCCTTGGCTAGAAATATTGACAAGAAAGTGGAAGCATGTAGGTCTCATTTCAATTCCTTATTTGTTGAGCCTACAGGCTTCCCCATTGAAGAAATTATGTATATGTTAATACTATTTCTTAGGGTTATCATTGATGATATGAATGGTGCTTTGGAATTTGATATCATTGGGTGAGATTTCATCTATCCCTTCTCCATTAAAAAAGGTAATCATAGGGGACTTGATGGGTTATCCGTTGAATTTTTTACTATGTTCTATGAGCTTTTAAAAGACGATATTATGAAAGTGGTGTAGGAGTCTAAGTAGAGTGGTAAAGTCTTAAGTGTTATAATTCCATGTTTCTAACCCTTATCCCTAAAAACAAGGAGGCAATATCTTTTGATGTTGAAAATGGAAATAAGAAAATCCTAATTTAATTTTCCCTTGAATTAAATTAGGAGAATTCCACATCACAAGACAACAAGAATGAGTTAACTAAGTTATTTTCACTTAGTTGGCTCAGTTAATTCGAGTTAAGGGCCTAAATTTATTCATGTATAGTGGTTCCGAAATTTTAGGAGCCTAGGGTGAGTTTAATTTCAGTTGTAATAATTTAATTCAGTTAAACTAAGTTAAAGTCAACTACACTAGTTCCAACTATTGGAGGAACTAGTAGGAGGTCTAGCAATGGGGTGCAGCTTAAAGGTTCAACTGGTTAAATGATAAATCAACCATAATTAACTCATCCATGCATGACATTCGAGTTACCCAGTTGAGATTAGAGTTCAAGGGAAATGTAATATCAGTTGTATAATTTTCCGAGTTATACAAGTGGTGGATGCAGTCAAAGAAGGGCCTATGAGCACTCTATAATTTCCATAGGCTAAAAAGAGAAACTCATAGGTAACAACAAACCACTTGGAAGTTGGAACCTATCCCTTCCAATGTTAGAGAGAGATTTCTCTGTTTGAAATGTTCAATCACTTGGATATTAGGCTAGGTATGGTGCTCAGTGGGGTATAAGTTTTAAAGGTTTGCTGGCAGGAAAGAAAAGAGATCCATTAGGTACTACGGTTAATAAAGTTGATGATTTCCAATGAGAGGATGAAGAGAAAGAGGGATCTTCTATAGGGGAAAGGTAGCTAGTACTTTTGGAGTTTTTTCAGTCAAAACCATTGTAGGATGGCGAGTAGAAGATAGATGGAAAATAGCATACAAAGCATCAAACAACATGATGAATTCTAAATGCCATTCTAGCATAAAACATAAATGTTAGCAAACTGAAACAGAGCACTATTTAAAGTGAATTCTGAGTCAAGATCTTTTTTCAACCAAAAAATAAGACACATTTAAAATAATGATTGATACAACATATAACTTACAAAACCAAGAACCACATCTCCAAAGCAACTAACACAGGAAGCCCTGTAAAATTCGACCTTTGCCCTTTCATTCACTGGAACAATAAAAAAATTCAATACACATAATGTTATTTTCTCTCAATCTTGACTAGCCCTTTGATTCATAATAACTACAACATAAATATACTAAAATAAATCAGTTCCCACCTCTAGCAATCAAATTTCTCAATAGGATTTCTGTTTCTAGCTAATGTAGAGAATATAGAACTGTTTTCCAGATAAATAGGAATTGTTTGACCAAATATTTTTTAAGCATATTTACACTAAATATTAAGTCTAAATCGATCTTATGAGCCCTTATATTCCTCATAACATTTACCATGAGCATAAAAATAAATTACAAGAATTTTTGGCATGAAAATCTTGGTCAAAAGGATTACTGTGTAGAAGCGCAGCGTCAGCACTGCGCAACCTCCTAGCTCAACAAAAACACAAAAATGCAATAGAAAAGTGCAGCGCTTATATGTTTTTAATATATCCTAAATGGTAATCCAAATTGATATTATTTTTTGACATCAAATTAATATCATTATAATCCTTCACCACACAAATTTTGAGCCAAATCCGACTCACGAATCTCGAAAAAATCCAAAAATGATTGTAGATGACGGTGGCTCATTTCTCGAAAACCATGAATCATTGTGACCTGAAATCAAGTTATATTATTTATCTCACCCCCATGCATCTACTGTAAAAATTTCATGGTAACCAGGTACAAGTTTTCAAAGATATCTTGAAAATATTGTGACTATGTGAAAGCACAACGCAGAAGCACAGTGCTCTAAGCTTATATTATCTCCGACCATTATCTCACATGTTGAGGTTACTGGGATGGCATAGAATAATCCATACAATGCTTCAAACTCATGAGAAAACTTATAGGTCATACATAAACCTTCAAACCCCAAACCTTCTTCGTGCAACAGAAGCACAACACAGTTGCGCAGCAAGTTGTGGGTTTTGATGGTTAGAGGATAATCTAAGTGCTCTGCTTGGTTTCAAAGGATGAGACATCCTTCATACATCATGAAAAATATTAGAATAGGAATATTGGAATCTTCACACGGTAATGATGATGAATAACACCCTCAGTTTGCAAAAGCGTAGCGATTTTCCATAAAAGCAACGGTCCCTGCAGACAAAGCGCATCGGCTCCCTTGTTGATGTCTGGAGTGTTTGAGGAGGATGAAAAATGAATTTGGTTGATTTTTGAAAGTTGAGATGGGCCTATTTAATCTTCCACATGGTATATATCTTTACTTGAGTTGCAATGATGACCCACTTTTTTAAAAAGCAGCACATTTAGAAAAATGCATCACCTCTTGTGATGGTAAGGGTATGATCTTTGCAATTGACACATATTGATCATGAAACCTAACTCCTCCATTAACTCATCCACTAATCCATAAAAAGACAACACTCACTCATAAAATGATGGAAAACTAACCCCACTACTTGCTTTATTCATGACGTGTATGACACAAAACCCTAGACTTTGCTAAAATTAAACCCCTTCAAGAGTTTGGCACCTTGAATTTTATTGACCATTCAAACTTAGACTTAGACCCTTTATTCTAAACAAAAAATTTAGACTTTGATCTTTATAAGATCATGGATAAACTTTAAAAATTGACCAAAATACATAGATAGACCAAATTGACTTTGATTACTATGATATAGGACTATAAGAGGGCCTACAGGGATTGCGCAATTCTAATTGGGAATTTCCCTAATTAATAAGGGACTAATTCCCAAGGAAATAGCACAAGGAAATAGGAGCTTGCAAGGTATCATAATTGGCTAAGTATTGGCCACAGTCAGCTTGTGAGGCAGTGAGATAGATTATACTTGTGTAGAGATTGTTCAGGCTTGAACAAACATTGTATTTCTTCTATATTTTCTGACTAATGCAATACATATAGGAAGGGGTTTTGAGCAATTGGTTAATCAGGTAAATGTGTGCATTAGTAAGGCATTCTTATTGCTGCAATAGTTTTTTTGGTTATATTTATGAAGCCTTTAGCTATATCAACCACATTAATATTTTTAATATGGTTGTACTAGTTTGTAGTATGCTCTACATATTTGTTCTCCCACACAACACTTCTTCCTCACACAGATTAAAAACATAGTTTATTTAATATTGGATAATAGGTGTTCAATTGACAAATGTGAAATCACTAATGTAGTTAGTATTTGATAAATGTCAATACCAAGGTTCATTCGCACTATTTTGACAGAAGAGGAAAAAAAAATGGTTGATAGCAAAACAAGCTAACAGAGTAAATGTCCTGAATACACGTTGGTTCACTAAATGAATGCCAAAAAGACTTACATTTATTAGCATGAGAGTTTCATTTAATAAAAATAGAATGATGTTTAGGATATTAATAAAATAGTATGTTGATATTGATTTCTAAAGCGTGCCAAGCAGAGCAATCATGAAATGCAATCCTATCAATTGGATTATCTTGAGTTGGAATTTAAGAAAAATAGATATGTTTTAAAGTAACCAATTTTGGAACAATCTTTTTTTATTGCAGATCAGGAAAATTAGTACTAGCCAAATTGATGACGATTAGTACTTTGAGCATATGTGATTGAATATTGTCTCATGCTTATGTTGTGATTTCTCGATCGATTAATTGTTTCTGTTGATGATTAGACTAGATTCAAGTATTTTGTTTTAGCATATTACATGGTATCAAATCTAGAATCATAGCAGACAAGAGAATTCAAAGTTTGTGCAGGAGGTTTGAATTACAAGATCAATGTCACAACTTTTCTCTAGGACTGAGAATAGGACTTCCACTGGACTCAGGCTTGAGTATGCTTTGGAAGGAACCACAAATTTTGTGGCATGGAAGATCTGCATGGAGGCGGTATTAGATTATAATGGTCTACTAGATTACATCAAGATAGATGTAGTTAAACCCCCAGCAGTGGATGCCCATGATATTGCTCAATGGAAGAAGTATGTAGCTAAAGTGAGGAGGATCATATTGGAGTGAGTTTGATATCATATTGTCTTGAATCTACATGGGAAATAAACTCCATTCGCAATGTGTAAAGCATTGACCAAATTATTTGAGAACAATATTGACCACGGGAAGTTGGCACTGAAGGACATGCTTCGTAGCATCAAAATGCAAAAGGTTGAATCAATTTTGTAGTACCTGAGAAAATTCACACAATATTGTGATGAACTTAGTGGGGTCGGTATTACTATTCTAGAAGAAGATATGGTAGCTCTAGCTCTATTGGGTCTTCCCAAGAGCTAGCATAGTTATTAGAATTTCATGAATGGTAGAGACAAACTACCAAGTTGGGAGTGGTTATGGTCTGATATCATGTAGGAAGAGATCAGGCGGAGCAACAGAGATGGAACTTCATCCAAGGTTGAGGATGAGAAGAATTGTGCCTTGGATGGAAACACAAATAAAGGGAAAGGGAATAAATTCTAATCCAATGGATATTTTGATCAGGCGGGAAAGAAGAAAGACTTGTCCAAGATTAAATGTTTTCACTGTCATGAGATGGGACACTATTCCACGAAGTGTCTACACAAGAAGGCCGACAAGAATCCCTCAAGAGGAGTGGCAGGTGAAGCTTTAGCTTCATAATTCAAGTTGGATTTCACACTCATTTCATGCATGGGGACATCAATGATGGGTAGTGTGTGGTGAATGGATAGTGGAGCCTCATTCCATATGATGGGAAACAAAGAATTTTTCAGTGACTTGGAGGAGAAGGACCTCCAAATGCACATCGAGATGGGAGATGATGGAAGGTATAGCGTGACTGGTATCGGATAGTTACTTTTCAGAGGGGGTTTGGTTCTCCTCTCACATTAAAATATGTCATGTACGTGCCAAGCATGAAGAAGAATTTAGTTTCAATTGCTATGTTTGAATACCATGGCTACGATATGATATTTATCGAAGGAAATGATTTCCTTAGACATATCGCCATGGGGCAAGTGAAATGGACCGGGGTTCATGTGAAGAGCCTCTACAAATTGGATGTAGAAGATTGTGTTGCCTTGATCACGAAAGTAGAGAAGGTGCAGAGCCAAGATATCAGTGAATTATGGCATAGGAGACTTGGCCATTTGCACCCATGGAGATTTTAAGATCATGCACCATATTTCTACAGGACTTCCCAAGGGTGCACTAGAGATGTGAGATACATGCAAAGGGTGTACATTGGGGAAGTACACCAAAGCCACCTTTCATGATAAGGATAGTAGAGCGCAAGAATTCCTTGAAAGATTTCACTCAGATGTATGTGGACCCTTCTCGACAACCTCCAAGGCCAAGCATAGGTATTATCTTATATTTGTAAATGAGTTCTCCGATAAGTTTTGGATTTTCTTCATGCAGAAGAAATACCAGACATTCTGCATTTTTTGTGAATTTAAAGCACTTGTTGAGAAATACACTAGCAAGAAATTGAAGGCTCTCAGGAGCGATAACAATGGTGAATATGTGTCGAATAAGTTCAATAAATTTTGTGCAAAAGAAGGCATTCGATAGGAGTTAATAGCACCCCATAACCCACAGAAATATGAGGTGGTTGAGAGGAAGAACAGAAGTACTGTGGGAGTTTCATGGGCGATGTTGCATGATCAGAGCCTACCATTGCACTTGCAGGATGAAGCATACAACACTGTTGTATATGTGTGGAACAAGAATCCTCATCGGATTCTCGAGATGAGTACACCAGAAGAATCATTTTTAGGGAAGAAACTAGATGTGTCACACTTCAGGATCTTTCGTTCATCAGTTTACTGTCAGGTTTCCAAGGATGCAAGAAAAAAACTAGAGCCTACAGCTAAGTTAAGCATATTTTTGGGGTACATTGATACACCTCACAACTATTGTGTGTAACTTCCATCTCACAGGATGACAATTGTTCGTAGAAATGTGAAGTACGATGAAGAGAAGGCCATGAGATGTTCCCTTGAGAAGGAGCTTCAGTTGCATGCATATGAGGATATTTTGACTCCAAAGGAAGAACCTCGGGATGTTGTGGAGCATCCACAAGCAGAGGAGCAGAGAGTTGAAGAACCCACTCATGCAGAGACATCCAAAGATGGAAGGAAGCACACTAGGGAAACTGATAGATTATTGCATGATGCTAGAGAGAATGTGGGAGCACCCACATCATAGCACATGCTGAGGAGGACTCTAGATTGGTACACTAGGTACATGGATCTAAAGAGTGAGCTAGTTCAGACAGAATAATCCTCATTCGAGGAAGCAATGTAGAATCCAATATGGGTTGATGCCATGGTAGAGGAATATGATTCCATAGTCAGAAACAGTGTTTGGGAAGTTGTCCCAAGACCATATAACAATTCAATGGTAGGTTCAAGGTGAATATACAAGGTGAAGCAAGCAGGAGACAAAAGCATCAAGAAACACAATGCCAGATTTGTGGCCAAGGGTTTCTCTCAGGGGGAGGGAATTGATTACGAAGAGACCTTTGCTCCAGTAGCAAGGTTCTCTTCTATCAAATCAATTCTACCACTTGTAAATCAAATGGGATGAAAGATCCATCAGATGGATGTGTGTACATCATTCCTCAATGGAGTGATTAAGGAGGAGGTGTACATTGAACAACCTAAATGATTTGAGATCTTCGATAGAGAGTTGCATGTGTGTAAACTCAAGTGAGCGTTGTATGGATTGAAACAACCACCTCCTGCTTGGTACACCAAAATCAACAATTATTTCACCAAGTTGGGCTTCACCAAAAGTGAATCAGATGCAAAACTTTACCATATTGTTGTTGAAGGTAAATTGTTGATTATAGTATTATATGTCGATGATTTTATTTTAACCGGTGATGAGAAGTTGATAAAATCTTGCAACAAGGATCTTTCAAGAGAATTCAAGATGAAGGACATGGGACTCATGCATTATTTCCTTGGTTTGGAATTATGGAAAGGAGATGTGGAACTATTTGTCTCTCACAGAAAGTATGCCAACCAGATACTAAAGAAGTTATGCGTGGAGAGTAGAAAACCCACGGACACTCCTCTAGCATGCAGTTGGAGGAAAGAGGATGCCACTTCAGGTGAGGAGGTGGAGACCACTATTTGTAGGCATCTTGTGGGTTCACTTATGTATTTGGTGAACACACAACCAGACATGCATTATGCAGTTAACCAGCTTAGTGAAGCAATGGTTAAGCTAGCCAAAATTTATTGGAAGGCATCCAAACATGTGTTGAGATACCTCAGAGACACCGCTCAGTATGGTCTTCGGTACAGACAGACAAAGGGATTGAAGCTTCAAGGCTTCACAGATGTAGATTTGGCAAGTAGTCCATCAGATCATAAAATCACTTCAGGAGGAGTCTTCATTATTAGTTCAACAACAGTTTCTTTGCACAACAGGAAGCAGAGATCAATTGCACTCAGTTAAATATAAGTAGAGTATATGGTTGCTAGTCAAGCAGCTTGTGAAGCTATATGGATGAGGAAGATTCTTGTTGGGTTATTTGGTCATATGATGGATCCCACCATGATTTACTGTGGCAATCAGAGTTGTATCAAACTCTTTGAAAATCTAGTTTTTCATTATCGATCCAAGCATATCGACATTTAGTATCACCATCTACGAGATTGTATGTAGAGGTGGATCACGTTGTTGGAATACATTCCTACAGAGGAACATGATGCAGATATTTTGACAAAGACAATTTCAAGAGGAAAATTCGAGTTCCATCGAGGCAGTATTGGGGTATCTGATAATCCCTTTCTTGTTGAGAGGGAGTGTTGAAAATGGAAACAAGGAAATCCTGATTTAATTTTCCCTTGAATTAAATGTTGAAAATAGCAACAAGAAATGCTATATATAGAAGTGCTAAATTTAGCACTACCATAAATAGCATTTCGGGATACCTTCCTATTTTAGTTAGTCCCTGAAATAAAATAGAGAAGTAAAATTCGAATTTGATCTTAGCAGTTGTTTGTAAAATAATTAATTAATTCATCTTGAGTTAATTAGTTGTAGAAAATCAAACAGAAGTCTATGTGAAGACATGCAACAATTTCTCCATTGATTGAGGGAATTTATCCATTAGTTAAAAAAAAAAAGATGAGTTGTAATTTGAGTTGTAATTAGTTGGCTCAGTTAACTAAGTCAAGTCCAGTTAGATTAGTTCAAATAGTTTGTTGAACTAATTGTGAGTTCAGTTAGTTAATGCATGCATGCATGTAACTGTTGCACTTCAGATTACTGAATATTCTCTCATAAATAACTCATGAATGTCAATTCAAACAGAGACCTAGTTGAGATCAAATGGAGGGACAGTGTACTATCAGCTGCAGGAATATTCCATTGTGAATAGCTCTTGCATGCAGAAGGAATTCATTCCTTAGAGATTGTGTAGTTACTTCTTCAGTTTAGTGAGTGTGTGATCAGGCCAATCACACAGGTGGCATCATTGGACCCCAAGAAAAACTAGGCAAGGCAATAGGAGGCTTGGAGGGCTAAGGAAAGGCATATCTTGTATCTACTCAGTCTATGAGTTGTATTGTTTGATTGCAGAGAGAACAGGATAGCTTGTGAGCTGATTCATTTTTGTAATACTGAACATATTTCCACTTGTATGATAATACAAAGATTGGGGTTTTAGGCTGAGGCTTTCCCCGAGTTATTCTTCTGTGTTCATGTGTGATTGATTTCTCATTCTTAGTTATATGTGTTCTAATTGATCTTGATCATATTCGATTAAGCTTCCACAAGTTTGTTGTAGAAGTAGATCTTGTATTTTGCTTTAGTATATTGCATAATCTGTTGATCTACAGTGGGAATTTCTACATGGTATCGGAGCAAAGGTGATCAAAGTGAAGAACAATATACAAGAAGGGAGAAGTTTGAAGGTTGAGGTTCTTGAATATAGAAATCGAGTTCTTATCACATCTGAATTTCACCAATGGCGTTCAACGCTTTAAGACTCGAGTAAGCCCTTGATGGTAGCTCGAATTATATAGCCTGGAAGGATCACATGGAAGCAATATTAGAGGATAATGGTCTAAAGGACTTCATTGATTAAGAATTCCCCAAGCCGGTAGCATCTGATGCTATTGAATTTGCGGAATGGAAGAAATGTGTGGCTAGAGCAAGGAGAATCCTCCTAGAGGGAGTTCGAGACCACATTGTCTCGAGCCTCCATGAGAAGGAGACACCATTTTCAATGTGGAAAACATTGAAAGATCTATATCAGAACAGTAGTGATTAGAGGAAGCTGGCATTGAAAGACAAGCTTCGGAAAATCAAGTGTGAAAAGGGCAACACAATCTCTACATATCTGAACAAGCTCACCACCTGCAGGGATGAGCTTGGAAGTGTAGGGACCAAAATAGTCGATGATGACATGGTGAGTCTTGCACTCCTCAGTTTTCCTAAGAGTTGGCATAGCTACGAAGACTTGGTTAATGGAAGAGAAAAACGGCTAGATTAGGAACGACTTTGGTCAGATCTGATGCAGGAAGAGATAAGAAGAAGAACCAAAGATGGATCCTCATCAAAGCAAGATGATGAGGAAAATCTAGCCTTAGCGAGTAAGGCGAGGAAAGGGAAAGGGAAGGCATCCCATCCCAAATCCAATTCTTCCCATGATGGGAAGAAGTTTGACAAATTGTAAATGTGATGCTTTCATTGTCATGAAGTGGGCCATTATGCTACGAATTGTCCACAGAAGAAATCCAAGAAGGGATCCTCGAAGGGATGTAATGGTGAGGCATTGACCTCACAGTTTGAGTTGGATTTCTCTCTTATCGCATGCATGGTTTCAATGGTTTCATCCATGGTGGGATGTGTGTGGTACCTGTATAGTGGAGCTTCATTCCCCATGTCAAGTGACAATAATCTTTTCAGTACCTTGGAGGAGAAGGATCTCTAGATGCGGATCGAGATGGGCGATGATGGAAAGTACCATGTTTCAGTTGAAGGTACGATTGTGTTTCAAAGGGAGCATGGAGCTCCCCTCACCCTGACTAATGTAAAGTATGTACTAGGTCTGAAGAAGAATCTTGTGTATGTTGCTATGCTAGAAGATAAAGGCTATGATGTAGTCTTTAATAAAGGAAAGGTATTCCTGAGGCATATCGGAACTGGACAGACCAATCGAATTGGGATTCAAGTAAAGAATCTCTACAAGATTGAGGTAGACAATTGTGTTGCATTAAGTTCCAAATCTGAGATGGTGCAAAGCCAAGATGTTGGCGTGCTATGGCATAGAAGATTGGGCCACTTGCACCATGGAGCCCTGAAGAGCATGCAGAAGATTTCTACTGGACTTCCCAAGGGAAAACTGGAGCAGATGAATACATGCAAAGGTTATACCTTAGGTAAATATGCGAAATCTTCCTTTCTAGATCGAGACAGTAGAGCTGGAGCAATCTTGGAGCGAGTTCACTTAGATGTTTGTGGACCCTTCTCTAAAGCCTCCACAACTAAACAAAGGTACTATGTTATTTTTATTGATGATTTTTCTCGTAGATGCTAGATCTACTTTATGCAAAAGAAGGATCAGACCTTCTTGAGGTTTTATGAGTTTAAAGCCTTGGCAGAGAAAGAATCTGGAAAGAAAACAAAAGTCTTACGTAGTGACAATGGTGGAGAGTATGTCTCCCAACAGTTTAAGGACTTCTGTGTTGCAGAAGGAATTAAACGGGAGTTGACGGCACCCCATAAGCCATAGTAGAAAGGGGTGGCTGAAAGGAAGAACAAGTCGATTGTGGGAGTAGCTCGAGCGATGTTGCATGACCAAAGCCTACCACTGCATTTGTGGGCTAAGGCATGCAATATAGCAATATACTTGCAGAACAAAAGCCCACACCAT
This sequence comes from Pinus taeda, assembly GCA_000404065.3. Lineage (NCBI taxonomy): Eukaryota > Viridiplantae > Streptophyta > Pinopsida > Pinales > Pinaceae > Pinus > Pinus taeda. The sequence continues at coordinate 76,322 of APFE030944694.1, forward strand.
ATACTGGGAATGAAGACACCTATGGAGGCCTTTTCTGAAAGCGACCAAATGTGAGTCACTTCTAAATCTTTGGATCATCAATTTACTGTCATGTGACCAAAGATGCCCGGAAGAAGCTAGATCCAACAGCTGAGTTGGGAATACTTGTGGGGTACACAGATACACCCCACAACTATCGGGTGTACCTGCCTACCAGTCAGAGGATAGTGGTACATATGGATCTAAAGTTCGACGAGCAAAAAGCCATGCGAGTATCACTTGAGAGGGAGCTCAAGTTGCATGCAAAGGAGGAACTTTTAGTTCCTAATGAGGAGGATCCTTAGATTAATGCGAAGCAGCCACATTCAGAGGATCTAGGAGTGGAGACATCCACTCATCCTAAGACTTCCAGAGATGGGCGAAAACGCTCAAGGGAAGCTGACAGGTTAATGCTAGATGTGTGGGAGAATGTGGGACAACCATCTTCTCAGTATAGACAAAGGAAGTCACCTAAGCGATACATTGGGTACATGGCCCTGGTTGGGGAGTGTGTAGATACCAAACCTTCTTCATTCGAGGAGGCAATGTAGCAACCAGTCTAGGTTGATGCAATGGTATAGGACTACAACTCTATCATTCAGAATAGTGTGTGGGATGTTGTCCCAAGACCTCAGGGCAAGTCAGTGGTGAGTTCCAGATGGATTTACAAGCTAAAGCAAGCAACTGATGGCAGTGTTGAGAAACATAAGGCAAGTTTTGTTGCCCAAGGTTTCTCACAGGTCGAGGGGATCAACTACAATGAGACATTTGCTCCTGTAGAAATGTACTCATCTATCAAATCGATGTTGGCACTATCAACTCAAATGGGTTGGAAGATCCATCAGATGGACATGAAGACAGCATTCCTCAATGGGAAGATTGAGGAGGAGGTGTACATTGAGCAGCCAGAGGGTTTCGAAACCTTCAATCGTAAGTCACATGTGTGCCGACTCAAGAGGGCTTTGTATGGGCTGAAGCAAGAACCCCGTGCTTGGTACACCAGGATCGATAGCTATTTCACTGGGTTGGGCTTCACCAAGAGTGAAGCAGATGCGAACCTTTACCACATCATGGTAGAAGGTAAGCCATTGATCATTGTTCCTTATGTTGATGATCTGATTTTAACAGGTGATGATCAGCTGATCTAGTCTTGCAAGGAGGACCTTGCAAGAGAGTTCGAGATGAAAGACATGGGTCTTATGCACTACTTCCTAGGCATGGAGGTGTGGCAGAAATATGGGGAAGTATTTGTGTCTCAAGGCAAGTATAAGCGCTTTAACATGGAGAAGTGAAAGCCCATGCAGACTCCTCTAGCTAGGAACTGGAGGAAGGAGGATGCTACTTCAGGAGAGGTAGTAGCTTCTACTGTTTATCGGAAGCTAGTGGGTTCACTTATGTATCTGGTGAACACATGACCAGACTTATGCTTTGCAGTGAACCAGCTGATTCAATCTATGGTTCAACTTACCAAGTTGTTTTGGCAGGCAGCGAAGCATGTGCTGAGATACCTCAGAGGCACATCTCAATTTGGATTGTGGTACAGATGGAAAGAGGGAGTGAAGCTTCAAGGCTTCATAGATGCGGATTGGGCAAGGAGTCCATCAGATCGGAAGAGCACTTCTGGAGGAATCTTCAACCTTGGCTCAGCTACAGTTTCCTAGTACAGCAAGAAACATAGGTCAGTTGCACTTAGCTCAGTAGAGGCTGAATACATGGCTGCTAGTCAGGCTGCATGTGAGGCCATTTGGATGCAGAAGATTCTAGTGGGATTGTTTGGTCAGACGATGGATCCAATTGTGATCTACTACGATAATTAGATTTGTATCAAACTCTCTGAGAATCCAGTTTTTCATGACAGGTCCAAGCACATTGATATCCAGTATCACCATCTTTGAGACTGTGTGGTCAAGAGGATCATGTTGTTGTTGTATGTTTCGACCGAGGAATAGGATGCAGATATTTTGACTAAGGCATTGTCAAAATGCAAGTTTGAGTTCCACAAAGACAGGATTGGGGTTACTGATAATCCCTTTCTTGTTGAGAGGAAGTGTTGAAAATAGCAACAAGAAGTGCTAAATATAGAAGTGTTAAATTTAGCACTGCTATAAATAGCATTTCAGGATGCCTTCCTATTTTAGTTAGTCCCTAAACTAAAATAGAGAAGTAAAATTCGAATTTGATCTTAGCAATTGTTTGTAAAATAATTAATTAATTCATCTTGAGTTAATAAGTTGTAGAAATCAACCATGAAGTCTATGTGAATACATGCAACAGTTTCTCCATTGATTAAGGAATTTATCCATCAGTTAAAGAGATAAAGATGAGTTGTAATATTGAATCGTAATTAGTTGGCTCAATTAACTAAGTCAAGTCTAGTTAGATTAGTTCAAATAGTTTGTTGAACTAATTGTGAGTTCAATTAGTTAATGCATGCATGCATGTAACTTCTGCACTTCAGATAACTGAATATTCTCTCATAAATAACTCATGCATGTCAGTCCAGACAGAAACCCAGTTGATATCATATGGAAGGATAGTGTACTATTAGTTGCAAGAATATTCCATTGTGAATATCTCTTGCATGCAGAAGGAATTCATTCCTTAGAGATTGCGCAGTTACTTCTTCAGTTTAGTGAGTGTGTGATGAGGCCAATCACACAGGTGGCATCACTGGACCCTAAGAAAAACTGCGGAAGGAAATAGGAGTCTTGGAGGGCTGAGGAAAGGAATATCTTGTGTCTACTTAGTTTTTGAGTTGTACTGTTTGATTGCAGAGAGAGCAGGATAGCTTGTGAGCTGATTCTTTTTTGTAATACTGAATATATTTCCACTTGTATGATAATACAGAGATTGAGGTTTTAGGTTGAGGCTTTCCTCGAGTTATTCTTCTATGTTAATGTGTGATTGATTTCTCATTCTCAGTTATTATGTGTTCTAATTGATCTTTCTCATATTCGATTAAGCTTCTACAAGTTTGTTGTAGAAGTAGAACTTGTATTTTGCTTTAGTATATTGCATAATTTGTTGATCTACAGTGGGAATTTCTACATTAAATTAGGAGAAAATTGTAATTTCACATCACAAGACAACAAGAATGAGTTAAATAAGTTAGTTTCACTTAGTTGGCTCAGTTAATTCAAGTTTAGGGTCTAACTTGAGTCATGTAGAGTGGTTCCAAAATTTTAGGAGCCTAGGGTGAGTTTAATTTTATTTGTAATTATTTAATTCAATTAAATTGAGTTAAAGTCAGTTAAACTAGTTCCAACTGTTGGAGGAACTAGTAGGAGGTCTAGCAGTGGGGTGCAGATTCATTTTTCAACCAGTTAACTGATAAATCAGCCATAATTAACTCATGCATGCATGAAATTCGAGTTACCCAGTTGAGAGTGGAGTTCAAGGGTAGTTTACTATCAGTTGTATAATTTTCCAAGTTGTACAAGTGGTGCATGAAGTTAGACAAGGACCTACAAGGATTGCGCAATTCTAATTGGGAATTTCCCTAATTAATAAGGGGCTAATTCCCAAGGAAAAAGCGCAAGGAAATAGGATCTTGGCAGGAAGCAGAATTGGCTAAGTATTGGCTAGATTCAGCTTGTGAGGCAGTGAGATAGATTATACTTGTGCAAATATTGTTCAAGCTTAAACAAACGTTGTATTTCTTCTCTATTTCCTGACTATGCAATACAGATAGGAAGGGGTTTTGAGTAGTTTATTTCCCCTTAGATAAATCTATGAGAATATGTGATTGAATCTTGTCTCATGTTTATGTTGTGATTTCTCGATCGATTAATTGTTTCTGCTAATGAGTAGAGTAGATTCAAGTCTTTTGTTTTGGCATATTACATATGCATTGTGAATCTACAAGGAATTTCTACATTTGATAATTTTAAACCCATCTCGTGTTGTAATGTGGTATGTAAAGTGGTCTAAGTGACATTATTTCTAAGGATCAATTTGGATTTCTTTCTTAGAGTAAAATTCATGATGTAATAGCTCTTTCCCTTTAGGCAATGCACTCCATAAAGACATCCAAAATTCACTCCATGTTACTAAAGCTCGACTTGTCCAAGGTATACGAAAAAGTAATTTGTACTTTTTGTATATTATTGTTAATCCAAATGGATATGAACCTCAAATCTATTATCTAGATTATGGGATTTATTCAATCATCCCCCTTTATTGTCCTCATCAATGAATCCCCTTTTGATTTCTTTGGTACATCGTGTGGTCACAAACAATGGTACCCTCTTTTCCCTTTATTTTCCTTTTGGTGGCAGAAGATAGTAAACTCATGTGCAGTGTTAGAAGCAAAGGCAATCTAAAAGGACTACAAACTATTCCTCATAAATTATCTCCCATCTATTATTTGTTGATGATATGTTACTATTTGGTGTAGGGTCCCTTTCGAACTTCCAATGGCTCTTAAGAATATTGGATCTATTCTTTTCTACTACCGAGATGGAAATTATTTGCTCAAATATTTTTTCCATTACTTTCTCTTCCGCAAGAGGATTTGATGCCTCTTCTAGAAGTGGTTCTTCTATTTTTTAGGAGAAACTTGGAAGATGGTTTAATATTTTTTCCATTACTTTATTTTCCGCGGGAGGATTTGATGCCTCTTCTAGAAGTGGTTCTTCTATTTTTTAGGAAAAACTTGGAAGATGGTTTTAAATATTTGGGATCTCAACATAAACAAGATGGTTATGGCTTTAATTACTGGTTATGATTATACAATAAAATCAAGGCCTGTATTTCACTATGGGCTAATAGGTGGTTATCCCAGAGAGGAAGGCAAGTCGTTCTCAAATATATACTAAAAAAGTATTATTGTTTATTGGACCTCCATTCTAAAAGTGCCAAAGGGAGCTTTGAATAAAATTGAAAAGAAGTGCTTTCAATTTTTGTGGTATGAAATTATTCATGATTTTGGTGGGATTCCACTTTTCAAAATAAAACCTTAGATCATCCTAAGTGCATGGAAGGATAAAGAATTAAAAATCCTTTTCATTTCAGTCAAGATCTTGCGGGAAAGATTTCATGGTGGCTTACTTAAAATTCGGTCCTTTAGGGGCATGTAATGAAGTCTTAGTACATGGGCACACTTTCTATTGAAGAATATTTTTGTTTTCCTTGTCAAAATGTTGCTAACTACTTGATCATATGTAAAGCATTGATGGAGGCCTTCTTACTGATAGGAAAATGGACAACATGGAGAATTGGGAAAGTTGAGAAATTTAGGATTGGTGAGGATCCTTGGAATGGATAGCATGATATCTTTAGGCTCTATGATGTTTTGTTGGTTTTTTTACATGATCAAGTTATATTTCTCTATGGGACTTCAAGTCTCTAGACCACAATACGATTGGAAAATGTGGATGAAAATTAGAGGATGATGTGGCTTTGGGTGTTGTGGATGTTGAGGAATGGCATAATTTCATTGGTCAATTGTGTTATAATCACATTAAGTTGGTTGAGGAGCATGGTGACTCTTTAGTATCATCTAAGAATGTCATTACAAGAGGTCACATCCAATCTAAGCTGCAAGACTCTATCAAAGGATAATATTGTGGCTCCCCCAAAATGGTGGTGGGATCATATTTGGTAGATTCACAGGATTGTGAAGTCTAAAATTGTTTCATGGCTTTCTCTCTCAAAAGAATTGTTAACCTAGGACAATGGGCTAAAAAGAGTGTGGATTGGCCCAATTTGATGCAAGCTCTATAGACAAGTAAAATCAATTTCTCGCATGTCTATATCTTGTCCTTTCTTAGCTCAAGTATGGAGCTTTTTAGCCCAAAAGTTTAATCAGAGGTCATCACAGAAGTTAACTAGTTTGGATATTTATGTGAAGGGGTGGTTGATGGATGATGTTATGTCTAGTTATGACTATTTTCCCTGTCACTTTGTGTATTTCATTTGTTGGTCTTGCGGAATCATTCTATTCAAGGACAAGCAGATTCCCACAAAGATGGTGGCAAACTTGATTAAAAATATCTCTAAGGAATTCAAATGTGGTCCTGAGAGGAAGAAGGTCCAGGTACCTATGATTATATCCTTGGATTATGACACTCCTTAGAGGCTTTTTGATAGGGTTATCCAAGGCCACCCTCATAGATGCAGAGTGTTGTTGTCTTATTTGTTAATCATAATCATTACTTCAATATTAGATATGCTCTAGGCTCAATACCAAGGTGGAATTCACTACTCTATATTTATCATACCAATTTTCCCTCCTTCAGGTGTTGAGTAACTTCTAATTCTGTTAGGTATGCGTTATATTATTTGCATGACTATTTACATGCACGATACATTGCATGAGTGGGACACATGGGGGTGACAACCCCCCCTGTATGAATGTTTAAAGGGGGGGCAACACAAGGTTCCGAGCACTGCCCCAACAAAAAAAAGGGCAGTTTTTTGCATCCATAGTTTTTTGGCACATGATGGTTTTGACAATGGTTTTTTAGATCCAATCAAAGGAACTACAATTATATTCTAATCTAGGGTTAATGAATTGGGGGTTTATGAATGCTTCGGCGTATATATAATGTATTCTAACATTGAAAGGAATGCAATGAAAAATCAATTTGGTTTTCCCAATTTTGGGTTGCAGGTATTTTTTGTAAATGGTTAAAACCTACAAAGCCAACATAGAGTAGGAAAATGGAAATGGCTCACCTCCACTACTTATTTTCCCAAACTTGCAATCTCATCCAAATTTTTGCTTGGTCGTCTTTCACCCATATATTTTATGAGATAAATCAACATGTTGAAAAGTTGTCAAAGGAAGCTATGGAATGAATTTGCAATTTATGATTTATTTAATGGGGCTAAGACTAAGAGTATGGAGTCCCTATTTTAGTTTCTTTTGGGGTTTCTTTGGTAATGAAAGGATCAGATGGATTGTTTTTTTTTTATATTTTGAGTGTTGTTGGTAGGCCTTTAAAAATTGTGTAATCTGTATTTTTGCCTTCATAGCATGTAGCTAGGATGTAGATTGAATTCGTGTCTATACAAGTCTCAATCTTATTGGATCTAATTGTTACTGATTCAAATGGAAAAATTGTATTCTTTCTTGGAATATAAATATTTTTTTAGTTCCCCCCATGGCGAGTGTATAGATGTGGATCCTCCCCTCCCTCTTTGCTAACATTATTGTTCATCAAAACAAAATCATGAGCATGCAAGACATATAGTAGGTGATCAACTAGCAATTCACTTCGCAAGGGTGGCTAGATATGCAATTAAGGTCTGGGAAAAAATCTCAGTATCGATCTAGTACCCTGTCGCACGTATCTGATTCATGGTGGATGGTGGAAGTTTCCAAGATTAATGTCGGAATGATAGAACTCCATAATGATTTGAATAGGGTTTTTCATTCCTCTTAGGAATCAACAATCATGAGAATTCCTAGCCACAGGCTTGATGGATCGTTGAAACATACCATATAATGATCGACATGCTCAGACCATCATTGTGATGGACGCCCTCGGAATTGGTGAAATTGTGCGACCCAAGATTCCCTAGCCTCTATATCAATACCACATAGAGCTTCTTGAGAATTGTCTTTTTTCTAGCTGGAGAATTGTCTGATCCACTCAACTGCATTCATGGTCGACTTGGTCACCAGTTCCTCAAAGTGGTGGGTAAGCCTCTTTTCAATTCAATTTAGTAGTTTCTATATTGTCTTTTGTTCTATTAAATCAATCTTTGGTTTTCTGGAATTGTGGGTTTATGTTTTTCTAGGCCAAACCCTGGTTTTGTTTGGCATTCTAGCCATCCCCAACTTTTTGTAGGCCCCCCTCTTTCAACTCACTCTATGCGCTCTTACTTGCCCTCCTCTCAAGAGATTTCATCAGCCTTTGAGTCAATCTTCTATAGACAATTCAACCGCAACAACCTGCACTAGACTTTGCTTCAATCTATATCCTTCTTCCACCATTCTCTTACTCACTCATTTGTTTATATTTGTCAATCTTGACTATCCACATCTTATTTTTGTTATCCCTCTTGTCCTATATCACACCGCGCATTGTACTCTCAGCGCTTGCATCAATATGACTAGCGGTTAAGTTGCTACCTCTTATAGAGGAAGGGGAAGAGGTCATCCTTCTGTCTCTTATCCAAACCCTAGTCAAATGGCTTCGAGTAATCAATTGTGAGCCCAAGAACAAGTTAGATAATTAATGGCTCGGTATCAAGAGTATTCTCAAGCTCGTTCGACAAGAAATCAAAATATTTGAAGTGGCATCTTGCTAGGAACATCACTACACAGTAGACCACCATGTCCAAGCCCAAACCATGGAATGGATTCCCAATTTGGGAACTTCCACTCACTCCAAGTATTCGGGATATTCAAGATATTACCATATATTAACACACTAACATTTTTCTTGGGTGCATCCTCACCAAAAGCAACCAAGCTGATCAAAAAAATGACCATAAGCTGGTAGATTTGGAGGAGAATTTGGATGGCATGGATCACAAAATCAACATTCTCCTCAGCAAGTGCAACAACGACCCCTTTCCAGGAAATGAGGTTGCTCACCAACAGATCTAAGAATGATAACTCTGATTAATATATCCCATGCAATCTTATCTTTTGTTTCTTGTTTTTGTTAACCCATGTATACTCAACCTATGTATCAGTTTAACGAACCACTATGTTACTCTTTTTATTTGACAGATGTTACAATGATAAGAAGTCTCCACAACCTCAAGACCTTGAGGTTAAACCTCTAGTCTAATTTCCCACTAAGCAAACGAGAGACTAACAATTTCTAACTAAATAAATTTTTACGGCCATATATATATATATATATATATATTATATATATATAACTTGAACATTTGCATTATTTAATTATTTTTCTTATTGAATCAAAATTAAATATAGCATCTCATATGTAATTACATTATTTGTTTTCTTTGATAATTGGTTATTATTAAATATTTCTATATTTTAATTTATTATTCTTTATTAATTCTTAAACCTAATTAAAGTTGGAAAAAAAGAGATTTTTATTTTTTATTTATAATACTTATAAATTTATTTCTTTCATTATTAATTAAAATTTTAACTTTAAAATTTTATTAATTTATTATTAATTATTAATAATTAATTGTATATATTTATTTTAATTAAATTTGATTTTATAATATTTATTATTCTTTAATTATTAATATTAAATTTTAATTTTAAATATTTATTATTAATTATTATTATCCATAATTAACTTTTATACATTTATTATTAAAAGTTATATGATAATTTTATTTTTTAATATTTTGGAAAACTCCTTGTAACATTAAATTTTTCAAAACTTTAACATAAATCACCTTAAAAAAATGTATACTCAAGTAATGAACGGTGAAAATATGCTAAATTTTTCAAAATTTTAACATAAATCACCTTAGAAAAATGTATACTCATGTAATGAACTGTGAAAATATGCATATTCACATAAATAAAAAGTTAGGATGAATCATAAAAATTAAAAATGATGGAAGTTTATAAAAGAGGTAATGATATAATTACCATTAATGTTGGTGAATTAATTTTAATAATGTGAAAAATATGTGTGGTCAAGTTTTACTAGCATAATTAGTTGAGGATAGACCTCATTAGTAAAGCAACTAAGAATCAAACTTTACGGAGGTTGTTGTGCCAGTGCTAGGGGGAGGAGACATGCTAAAATCTAGTCAGCTGGGGTTGGTGTGGCCTAGGTTGGATGTGATCCTCGGGTGACTGTGACAGATTAGATACCCTTAAGTCACAATTTCACAAACCATAGGTCAAACCTAAAAAGTCACATACAACATAACAAACAAACAAAAAATGTGACATATATGTGTGATACATCATAAATTATTTTCTATATTTAAACATATTTTGCCTTGAATAAAAAAATTTAATAATTCATATAAAACATGAATATTCTATATAATTTGTATGATACCACTAATAAGGTAAGGATTATTACTTAATAAACCAAACATATAATTTGATTATAAATTAAGGTGATGACAAGTGTATAGAATGCAAGATTATATGACCTTGGTGTAATAAGTAAAAGTATAGATAGTAAAGATCTTGTGATTCTAACCTTACTCTAAAATTTCTAAATAGAATGTCATTTAGAAGGTCCAGTGAACTTGGGGCATGTTACTAGAAAAATGTTGGCAAGGATTTTGTGTTTTTTAAAACAAAAAACACAAAAACAAAAACAAAAACATATGAGTCTAAAACTATGAATGGTGTAGAAAAATGTTATTAAGGATTCTGTATTTTTTTACCAAAAAACATACAAGACACTAAGAATTCATTTCTTAATGTTTGTTTTAAATTAAAATTTAGATATTTATATATCTAATTAAAAAGCTAAATAAAAATAAAAATGATCAATGTGAATAATGTGAATTTATTTATTTATTTACTTACTATACTTCATATTGTTATTATACAATGGTATATATTAATATTCTATCTCTTATTCGAACTCCTTTCTCCGTTTTTTCATATTAATTATTTTTATTGACTTTTCTCCTTTGATTGTAGTTATATTTGTATAATTAAGTATTGTATTAAAATCATTTTTAAACTAACCTTAGGTAATTATGGGACTTATTTACCCATTTTATCTTTGTTCCAAAAGGATAATGATCAATATGAGGGTTAAAGGTGTTTTATATATAATTATTTTTTTGAACTTAAATAAATAAACTTTCCTATTACTATTTAATCTAATTAGGATATATATATATATATTATATATATATATTATTATATATATATATATATATATATGTGAGATTTATATATTATTATTTAAATAAATTTATTCTCAGAACTAACCATGAATTTATATATTTTTACCTAAATTAACTTTTTTCCATAA
>APFE030944694.1:95202-105406 GCA_000404065.3 Pinus taeda
CAATAATCTTTCATTCATATTCTATCTATTTGATTGTCCTGATGATGGACCCCCTTTGGGGTTTGAAACGTCAACAGAATGAACACAAAACTGTGGATAATCCGGATCATACCACTGCAAAAAAATTCCACAGAAGCCGAAAATCTAACAATGAAAATTCTCAATTTATTAGTTTGTGGCAATTCTTTGTTGGTTATTCACAAAGTTTTAAAGGCCAAAACTAGGACATGCTTAGAGAAACCTCCTATTCTTCAAAGGATTTCTCAACTCGAACATCATTTTGAGCGGTTGGAATATTTCCATGTATATAAACATCTTAACATGATGGCAGAAAAGTTGGCGAAAAGAGTAACATCTCTAGGCCAAAATAAAATTGAAATAAATCTAGGAAATTTAAAATTTTCCCCTATTACTTAATTATGATCAAAATTCCAAGGAATACAACCATTGTCCAGGTGCTTTTCACCATTTATAATTTGTGCAGCCTCAGGTTGAGGCTCTTTACCCTGTGATATTGTCATTTCCTAACGTGATTACTGAAGTTGATGGGAAACATGATTTGGAGGCATTATGCTCTTTGGCCACAAAAAATCAAATTTCTCTTTAGGTGGCACATCCCTTGCAGCAATTGGCAACTCAACAAAAATTCCTTATGTCTGATATGGTACTTGTATTTATTTTTCCCTAAACTAGGGTTGGCAAGTTTTAATTTGGACAAGGTGAGATATTATTCATGTATAGGAATGGATTTAATGTCCTCGTTCAACAACTTCCATCATCAATCCTATTTGCAACCTCTTGAAGGCTTTGGTGTTGTATTGAATTATACACATCAGTTCGTCTAGTAGCATAGCAATGGGATCTATTTAATGGCCTCACGAGCTCCAGTAAGGATCTATAGGTTTATCTTTCTTCCTGGAGACTAATTTAAGGTTTCATATTTTTATTTCCAAAGGAATTCCTTAGACGTGGTGGAGCCACCAAAGACTATGGATTATGGGAACGACAGCGTGTTTCTTGATAAAATTTTGGAATCAACTAAAGCCCTTCTAGATATTAGGTAAAGGTCTGACGACTTGGCAGAAAGGAAATGTCATTCTTTCCAGTTTCTTGTGGAAGTGAAGCTCCTGCACCACCTCAATGATATGGAAAATACTCTCAATGGGTTATAAGAGGAGATATTTTCTCTTAATGCTTGGGTTCTAACTTTGGAAAGCATCATTGCTGGCAATGTCCAAATTGGTTCAAGTGGAATTGGTCCTAGTGCAGCCTCTGAGAAGAAGAAACTTCATCATCCTTGTGGAGATGATCTTTTTGATGGTCACCCTCTTCGAAATTTCCTTGTTGGTCAACCCAAATCTTAAAATAGTTTATGTTTCCATGCAAATACTATTTAATTCCTTGGATATTTTATCCTGTTATCAGTTGTAATGTTTTTATTACAAGTAAGAATGTAAGCCTTATCGTTAGTTTTTTGTATGTATGGTCAGTTGAATTTTTATATGATCAATTTTCATATTTCTACTATAAGGGTTATAGTCCCAAATCCAATCTTTATTAATATAAAACCCTTACAAGTTCTTTTGAAAATAAAATTAAAGATTAGATAACTTGATGAAATTAAACTAAGTTGATAGCTTCCAAAATTGTAGAGAAAAGCTATATCAAAATATAACTCATGTGGTTGAGCCTCTAGTTCCTTCTTCTGCATCAAGGCAAGGAAGAGTCCCCTCAATAAGTGGACTAGTTAACTACAAAATCCCCAAATATTAGGTCATGAATTATAGGATCAATTTCACTTAAATAAAATGAGGCTCCAAGCTAGTTGAGTTAACCTCAAGTAGCTTTAAACAACCTTGGGCCAAGTGCCAACCCTAGGAGGGACAAAATCGCCTAATTTCCTCAATGCTGTTGATCAAAAGTTCCTTGTAAAATCCTACCAAATTAACACTCACTACACACAAAAGGTAACCATATGCATGACTAAATCTTTCAAGCAATTCTACTCTATTCATGATAATTATGCAAGTATCCTAATTGTGCATCAAATCAGGGTCAAATTATGTGAAATTGGGTATGAATGGAAGTACAAATGGGACTAGAGGATATCCATTAGACAATCTCATAAGAGGAATTAGAGCTTATACCCCCTTAATGGCAACTTCTTGAACTCTTAACATAGATTGAAGTTTAGAAAATTTTTCTTTTGTAAGAGACTTTATGAAAAATTCTATAACATTATCATATTTAAGGAAAAAGAACATTTTAAAAACTCAATCATGAATTAGGATTATTATGCTTAGGAGCAAGAAGAGAATGGAATATTCAATACAGGACAATTTAGATCTCGACCCTACGCTGGAAAAATCGTCGGATATTTTGGATCTGAAAATATTAACCTTGTAAGTTGTATAAAGAAAATTTTCAATTGTTCAGACTCTCAAAATCTAACATCAAAGAAGAAGATTGATTTATCATACTGCATCTACAAAAATTAGGGTGTCAAATTGAATGATGAGGTAGCTCTAAAATCTTGGGGTTTAACTACCTAGAATAGTATTTCTAGTCGTTAAGAACTCAGGGGTATAGAAGATACCTTCCCCGGTATCATACATATTCTCAGGAAAGCTGGTATTTTGGTTTTTCAAAACCCTAACACTACAAACCACATGGGTATTGAATACCCTTTTGCCCTAGGTTATGATTCGGTGTGAGCAGAGATGGGCTTTCCACTTCAAGATTCTCCTTACATCTATGATGAGGCTATTACCTCAGATTATATGAATTTGATGGTCTTTGTGAGACACATCTCAAGGAGATATTTTTTCCTATGCGTTAAAGGAACATATTTTCCTTCTAGAATATGGGACCAGATATGAATCCTTGCTAGTTATTTTTGGCTCCTTCATGGAGGTAGGCAGCTTCAAGATCAGAAATGATTCCATGAGTATGGCATATCCAAGGAATAATTAGTTTATCTAGTCTCAAGATTACAAGGGGTACCCAAAGGTAGGGGTGCATCCACCTCTTCCCAACCCAAATCCTTTAAGGATGCCCTAAATCCAAGGCCTTCACCTTAGAACCCTAAAGATCTCTCGGGGCCAACATTTGTTGTAGATCAAGTAGAAGACACTCCTTCCCTTGAAGTGGATGATCTTGTAGCCAACTTGGCTTTTGTAAATTATACATGACAGACACTTATTTGTTGATTTAATGGATTTTGGCCTCCGATGTTAGAAATGTAGCAAGAAAATCCTTCATTTGACGTGTGCCTTAGTCAAATGGAGAAATTTGATTTTCCACATTGGCAGGATGACTTGGATTGCATTTAGATTGAGCGACATGGCCTTGTCGCTTAGTTAGATTAGTAAATTCGAGTTTATAGGCTTGGAGTAGAGTTGTACATTAGTGGTTGCTAAAATTTAGCAATCTAGTTCAGTTATTTTCAGTTGAACTTAGTTACTGAGCTCTAGTAATTAGTTGAGTCAGTTGAAGGTAATTTGAGTTGTTATGACTGTTGTTAACTAATAGATCTCTTAGTTAACTAGTCAATCAACCAAAAATAGCCCAGACATCCATAGAATTTGAATTTCCTAGTTGGAGTGGAGGAAAAGGCACATTGTAACTATCAATTGTATACTAGTTGAGTGTACATGCTTGGTATTTAAGTAGTTGATTGATTCCCTTGGATTTGTGCAAGGAAATAGGGAATTCCCTTATTATTTAGGAGCTCAATTTCTTTAGGATTGTGCAAAGAAATAGGAGGAAGATGGGTGGCTTGAACAGGCTAACTGCTAGCCAGAGATAGTCATCCAGCAGGAGAATAATTTACAGTGTTGGTTGTGCTTAAGAGCTTGAAGCTAACATTGTAATAGTTTCCCATTCTCATCTAATTAATGAAAAGAAACAAAAAGGTTTTTCCCAATTGGGTTCCCCCATAAATCATTGTGTTCCTTGTGTTTTTATGGTTGCATGTCATTGCATGTGTTTCTATCTTGTGATTTTCTATTCCGCAAATTGTAGAATAAATTTGTATCTCTTGTTTTCAGTTCGAATTCATCAGTAGTACCGAATTCCTTATAAATTCTACATGGTATCAGAGCTTGAAACACAATAGAAACTAGTCAATAGATCTTCTCTTTCAGATATTTTCAATTTGCAGATTCAATGAAGCAGTTTTTCTTTCGTGCAGGAAAATGTCTTTCAACGGATTGAGATTGGAGTATGCCCTAGAGGGAACCTCTAATTTTAGAGCTTGGAAGGATAGGATGTAAGTTGTACTCGATGATAATGGAGTGCTGGAATACACCCAAACTGACATTGCAAAACCAGCAGCATCGGATGCACAACAATTAACCCAGTGGAAGAAGGATACTACAAAATCCAGGAGGATCACCGTCGAGGGTGTGAGAGACCACATAGTATTGAATTTACATGGAAAGGAAACTCCATTTTCTATGTGGAATACCCTCACTGAATTATTTGAAAATAGCAGTGATGCTAGGAAATTGGCATTGAGGGACAAGCTCATAAACATGTGAAAGCAGAAAAATGAAACCATTCCACATTACCTCTCCAAATTCACTCTGGTTCGAGATGAACTTGGAGGAATAGGAGAAAATGTGCCATCATCCAAACTTTCGAGCTTAACACTCCTTGGCCTTTCAAAATCCTACCATAACTACCAGGACTCTATAAATGGAAGGGACAAATTACCAAATTGGGAGAGACTTTGGTCTGATTTGGTGCAAGAAGAAATTCGAAGGAACACTATAGATGGAGTAACATCCAAAGTTGAGGAGGAATAAAGTTTTTCCTTGGTAGGAAAAGGAAATAATTCCAAGGGAAAGAAGGCCTAAGGCAAGCCTGAGTCAAGCTAGAACAATGGCAAGAAGAAGGACCTCAGCAAGACAAAATGTTTTCACTGCCATGAATATGGACACTATGCAACCAAGTGTCCACACAAAAAATCCAACAAGAATACTTTAGGAGGAGTAGGAGGTGAAACCCTCACCTCACAATTTGAATTGGACTTCACCCTAATTGCTTGCATGGAAAGCATTGTAATGGGAGTGTGTGGTACCTAGATTATGATGTCTTGTTCCATATGATAGGATGCAAAGAATTCTTCAATAGCCTAGAGGAGAAGGATATCCAGATGCACATAGAGCTTGGATATGATGGACGGCATAGTACCAAATGGATTGGCACTATCACCTTTAAGAGGAATCAGGCTCCCATATTCATATAAAAGATGTTATGTATGTATCTAGGCTGAAGAACAATTTGATTTATGTAGTTTTATTGGAGGATAAAGGTTATGATATTTTGTTCAGTAAGCGCAAAAATTTTATGAAGCATGTAGCTACAGGGCAAGTGAAACAGACTAGAGTTAGAGCGAAAAAACTCTACAAACTTGAGGTGGAAACTTGCGTTGCACTGAGTAGCAAGGAAAAAAATGTGCAGAGTCAAGATGTTGGAGAACTGTGGCATAGGTACATGGGACACTTACACCATGGGGCCTTAAAAACCATGCAGCAAATTACCACTGACCTCCTAAAAATGCACCCTTGACCAACATGATGTCTGCAAGGGATGCACACTGGGGGAATATGTAAAATCTACCTTCCAAGGCTGAGATAGTAGAGCTAGAGAAATCTTGGAGAGAGTCCACTCTGACATATGTGGACCATTTTCTACAGCCTCTATAGCAAAACACAGGTACTATGTGATTTTTTTTATGACTTTTCTTGAGAATGTTGGATCTTCTTCAAGAGGAAAAAGGGTGAATTTTTTTCCAAATTTGTTGAATTAAAACCATTGGTTGAAAATGAGACTAATAATAAATTAAAATCCATGAGAAGTGATAATGGAGGATAATTTGCATCTAACACCTTCAAGCAATTTTTTGCCAAAGAGGGTGTTAGAAGAGAACTGATAGCACCTCATAACCCACAAAAAAATGGGGTGGTTGAAAGGAAAAATAGAAGCATAGTGGGAGAAGAAAGATCCATGCTGCATGATCAAGGGTTGTCATTACATATATGGGCAGAAGCATGCAGCACCACAATTTATTTGCAGAACAGGAACCCTTATAGAATACTTGGCATGATCAAACCCAAATAAAATTTCTCTAGGAGAAAGCCAGATGTATGCCATTTTTCGAATATTTGGAGCTACTATGTATTGTCATGTCTCTAAGGATATTAGGAAGAAATTATATCCTATAGTTGAGTTGGGGATATTTTTTGGATACACAGAGACTCCTCACAATTACCAGGTGTATTTACCCTCACTCTAGATGACAATGGTGAGGAGATATGTCATATTTGATGAGGAGAAGGCTATGAGATGCTATCTAGAGTGAGATTTGAGTATACCACCTGAGGAGGAGCTTCTAGCACTAAAGGAGTAGCCTCAGATAGGCTTTAGTATGTTGTGGAGGAGCCACGTATGGAGGAGCAAAGAGGAGGTCAAGTGGAGACATGCACTCAACCAGAATCTTCTAGAGAGGGGAGGAAGAGAACTAGAGAGGTTGAAAGGTTGGTGTAAGAGGCTAGGGAGCATGTGGGAGCTCCTACATCCTTGCGTAGGTAGAGGAGGTCACCAGAAAAATACACTGAGTATATGCCTCTCATGACATAATTCATTGAGTCTGGGCCTTCTTCATTTGAGGCAGCAGTTTCTCAACCAGTGTAGGTTGATGCCATGGTGGAGGATTAAGGTGGTGCCAAGACTAGAGAGCAAGTTAGTGGTTGGTTCCAGATGGATTTACAAAGTGAAGCATGCAGCTGATTGGATTATTGAGAACTACAAGGCCATATTTGTAGCCAAAGGCTTCTCATAGGTAGAGGTATTTGATTATGAGGAAACATGTTCCCCTATAGCAAGATATTCCTCAATCAGAACCATTCTAGCATTAGTTGCAAAGATGAGGTGAAAGATCCACTAGATGGATGTGAAGATTGTCTTCCTAAATGGACTGCTTGAGGAAGATATTTACATAGAGAAAATTGATGGGTTTGAGACATATGAAAGGGAGACACATGTGTGTATACTCAAGAGATCCCTTTATGGTCTCGAACAGACACCCTAAGCATGGTACACTCAGATTGACACATATCTCAGTCAATCGGGCTTCACCAAAAGTGAATTAGATGCCAATATCTATCACATTTTGGTAGATGGCAAGTTGATTATCTTGGTATTGTATGTTGATGACTTAATACTTACAAGGGATGAGGAGTTGATCCACTCTTGAAAGGAGGACCTTGCAAGAGAATTTGAGATGAAGGACATGGGATTGATACATTACTTCATTGGTTTGGAAGTATGGTAGGGAGATGGAGAGTTGTTTATGAGTCAAGGGAAATATTCCTCTGAAATACTTTAGAGATTTCATATGCAAGATTGCAAGCCTATGGACACTCCTCTAGCTGCAAACTGGAGGAAGGAGGATGCTTCTTCAGAAGAGGTAGTAGATGCTACCATCTACACACAACTTGTGGGGTCCTTGATGTATCTATTGAACACAAGGCCTGACATATGCTTTGCATTTAATCACCTAAGTCAAATTATGGAAGCTTCACTGGAAAGCAGCAAAGAATGTGATCAGAAACCTTAGAGGCACAACAGATTATGGGTTATGGTAAAGGAGGATAGATGGTGTGAAGCTGCAAGGCTTCACTGATGCAGATTAGGAAAGGATTCCATCAAACAGGAAGAGTACTTCAGGATCTATCTTCAGTGTTGGGTCTACAACTATTCCTTATTATAGAAGGAAATGAAGGTCGATGGCACTCAGCTCAACAAAGGTTGAATATATGGCTGCAAGTCAAGCAGCGTGCAAGGCCATATGGATGAGGAAATTTATTATTGGTATTTTCAGTCAAGAGATGGATCTAACAGTGATTTTTTGTGATAATCATAGTTGTATCAAAATCTCTAAGAATCTAATATTTCATGATAGGTCCAAGCACATTGATATTAGGTACCATCACTTGAGAGATTATGTGCAGAGGAGAATCATGATGTTGCAGTGCATTCCCACTAAGGAGAAGGATGCAGATATTTTGACAAAGGCATTCTCAAGAGGAAAATGCAAGTTCCACAGGTGTAAGAAAGGGGTAGTGTAGAACCCTTTTCTTGCTAAGAGGGAGGGTTAGAAATGTAGCAAGAAAAGCCTCAATTTGACTTGTGCCTTAGTCAAATGGAGAAATTCGATTTTCCACACCAGCAAGATGACTTGGACTGAATTTAGCTTGAGTGACATGGCCTTGTCACATAGTTAGATCAATGAATTTAATTTTATATGCTTGCAGTAGATTTATGCATGTAGTGATTGCTAAAATTTAGAAATCTAGTTTAGTTATTTTCAGTTGAACTCAGTTAACTGAGCTCTAGTCATTATTTGATCTGGATTTAAACAGGAACGCAACAAAATACAGAGATAGCCATATACACAAAGATCCAATGGAAATAATACTTCATTTCATTACTGTAAAAAACTGAAATATGCTTTCAACCGGAAATAGAAATAAACCAACTAGGGCGATGGTAGCTTATCTCTGAGAAGAGATGTGGCAGCTACATGCCTCTGAACTATTCTGAGTTGTGTTACAATGAGGCTCGAAGGCCTATTTATTGTTGAGAAACAATGGAAAACCCTTCACATTCCAAAACCTAACCCTAGAAGATGAAACGCCAAATTGTGGGCCCCGTTTGGGTAAATTGGTACATCAATTTCCCGGGGTCGTAACTTTGGCATACGGTCTCCTTTTGACACGTACAATAGCTCGTTCGAAAGATATATCCAAGCACTGCTACTTTGGGAAGGGTAACATCAGTCCATGGACCCATGTTGCCCCCAGATTTCCCAAAAAACGTCGTTTACGGCCTCAAAACGGATCCGGAAGTTCAGGACCCGAAAAACTGCTAAAAATAGTAAATTGTGCAACAATTTAGGAAACTGAAAAAGCTGAAAGAGATAGTTGTGGGGGTCCAAATGGGATAGGTGGGTGGCCACCAACATCCACCTGGATCATTCCTCCCCCCTTAGGAAGCAATGGTCCCCATTGCGTTGAGTTCCTCCCTAAGATGAGGAAGTTTCTGTTGAGCTGGGTCTCTGGTGAGTTGTTATGCAATCTATGATGTGACTAGAAATGGTGGGAAGCATGGTCGATGATGGTCCACATTGAACACTCGGTGCAATTGAAGGAATGGAAGAATGTTGTGCTTCAAAGAATTGTTGCCCGTAGCCTTGGTACTGGTGTATGGACCATGTCAGAGTGGTCTGAGTTTCTGATGGGTTCTAGTAAGGCGTTCTCTCAGATGCAACCAAACTTTTTCGCCCACCTGAAACTTGTGTGGTACCCCTGTGGGTGAGGAGAATTTGTTCCTGTGTTCTGTCATGACTGTATCCCTTTGCTGTTGTTGTTGCGTGGAGGAACCCTTTGCGGGGGTCATGGATGTAGCAACAATCTTCCCCTTACTTTGGGAGAGAACCAGACAGAAAATGAATTTCCTAGTCTGGGAGATGAGCTTGCTGCCTTTCTTAGTAGTGATCAAAGAGGTGGCAATAGGTGGGGCTACCTCTAGTATCCTGTATAATGAATTACTCAAAGAAATAATGACAGCACGAGGCCTTGACTCATATACAGTATGTCGTCTCCACAAGTATGGTTGGCCTAATAGTACATCACAAACATCCAGAGGTGTAACATCACACAATACCTCGTCTGTGAAGGGCTTGATGTTGTAGGGAAGGCGGCACTGCTGGAAAACTTTGAGATCTCGTCCTTCATGAAGCCACTCGATACTATACGGCTGCAGGTGTGGTGTAGTTGGTAGGCCCAATCGCTTCACGACCTCTGTTGAAATAAGGTTCTTTTGGCTGCCACTGTCGACAATGAATTGCAGCGGCAAACCCTTCACCCACATCTGTGAGTGGAAAAGACATTCCCCCTCCTCTAGCTCTTCGGGCTCATTCTTCTGGATCTTGGTAGTGGCAACAGTGGCACTGGGATCTGCATCAATGATTTGCTTCCCTTTGCCATTCCCCTTGTCGGGTTCTGGCTCAGGGTCGGAACATGTATCTGATTCGAAAGCCTTCAACTCAGCCACCAGCCACTGCTTGGTCCGACACTCACTTGTGTTATGAGTGGGACTCTTGTGGAACTCACACCACTTTCCTGTGTCCTTCTTC